>JAYMFT010384869.1:0-20224 GCA_038088735.1 Panulirus argus | reverse complement strand
TTTTTTACTCTCCGAATAGTGGGTTTTTGTGGAATATATATATATATATATATTGTATTGAAATATCTGTATTTGGTATATTCTAAAAATACATGAACAAAATCCAGTATCTCAACAATCTCTGTGTATCACCAGACAACTCACACGCTCACTCAGGAGGAGCAAAAGAATTTCCTGGGCAGTGTATCTTCCCTCGGCCCTCTTTAAGATCCTATCCTCCTTACGCTAAATCACACTGGCCTCTGGAACCGTCGTGTCGTGTCCTATCACACTCGTATCGCAGCTGTCGCACTCTCTTTACACACACACACACACACACACACACACACACACATCAAGATAAGACAAATCTCAGTGCCTCTCTCTCTCTCTCTCTCTCTCTCTCTCTCTCTCTCTCACTCACTCACTCACTCTCTCACTAAATTGTGAATAATAAATCGCCAGTTCATGAGGGAGTAGGAATCCGAAGGGCATCTCACTTCCTTCCGTCATTCACTGATCCTTCATCAATCACCGAAGATGACACTACGCTCTTTCAAGGCACTAATAACTCAGTGAGGGCCGACTCACTGTCACGGCTGTGAGCTGCAATCCAGGTGATGAGGGAATCGCACATGAGTGAAACCAGCGGGACAACAGCAAACGGCGAGGAGAGAGAGAGAGAGAGAGGACTCAGCCCGCCCTCGCCCTGCCCGTCTCCCTCGTCAGGCACGACTCGCGCCGACAATAGGATAAAGATATTTAGAGAGATCGATTCTTTCGCTGTTTTTGTTCCAAGAAAAAAAGAAATAGAAGATTCCTTTCTCCATTTATACCGAAAGATGTTTACTTCACCCCCTGTGCAGAGTTGGACGATCCCTTGAGCACGAAGCTACCAACCCCTTGAGCATGACGGTATTGGTAATGGTGGTTAGTAGTGGTGGTTATGCTGGTTATGGTCGGTAGGTGGCAGTCGTGGTGATGATATTCTGCATATCAGTGAAACTATCGATATTTGAAGCTACGAGTTTACTTATGATTCGCTACATCAGCTGCGAGTCTACTTACAAATCGCTACATTACATGTACGTCTTCTTAAAAATCGCTACATTAGCTGTAGGTCACCTTGTAAACCGCTATATTGTCTTTAAGTGTGCCAAGAAATCGCTACATTAGCTGTAAGTCTGCTTATAAATCGTTATTTTATCTCATATTATCTTTAACTCTGCTTATAAATCGCTTCATTTGTCGTAAGTCTGCTAATAAATCGCTACATTATAACACAGGTTCATGGTACTTACAGCGTGTCAATCTGTGGGTAAAGCATTGAAAGTATTCGAGAGCCAAATATTGATACCGCGTAAATGAGATCTTCTGGGAGAGAGAGATGCGTCCCAGCGATGCTGAAATATGCACAGGCGCTGCTCCTGTGAGAGGCACACCTGTCATTCCTCGACGACATTGAAATTTTCATAGCAACAAATGGCAAGATTCGCTTGTCGGAAATGGTAGTTCTCCGAATATTTTTCCCTTCCCAATTTATGTCACTAATTTTGATTCCTGTGCGTAAAAAATACTCCCGAGAGCAGAGTGTGGGGTGCCTATAATTGGCACAAAAATTGTATAAGTGTGAGGATAGTATATCTGAGATGTGATGTTTAAGTCTAGAGAGAAGAGAATTCGTTCTAGAACTCTGACAGAATCAAAGAGCAGCAGGAACCGACCCACTAACAAGACTCCTTTCACGTACATTAAGGAACGGATTGTTCGGTACTTGAGCAGTCGATTGGAGCAAGTGAGTATGGGGTATCGTCATCCCCGGGTGAAATTCCTTATTGGCCCCTTAGTGAAGTCTGCGTACAGCTACTCACAGTGTACTCAAAGGTCTGATTGGGATTGCGTGCGATCCCGTCTGTCATGTCTCACTACCCAGCTGATTCGGTGTTAACTTGCCAATCAGCATGAGCGTTTTCCAAGCCAATCTGGATCTGAATCAGTGGCACGGTCACTACTGCGACAGTGATGAAGTGGACTGCCTCCGACTGCGTCCACTTTGTCTATCTACCCTTCTCCCGATTTCCCCGTGACAAGCGTGTGTTGTGTGTGTGTGTGTGTGTGTATCAACACCCCAGTGTTTTGAGACCTGCTCCACGAACCCTTCCACGCCGAGTGACCTTCACGCAATGAACCCTAAACGAACAACACACAGACGATGGCACTCACAACAATGATCAGGAGGAGGAGGAGGTGGCGGAGGAGGGCTGCCGCGGGGTACATGTGTCAACACTGGCGCGCGTCTCCTGCAGCTACAGGAGCCCCCTTGCCCTGCCCCTTGCCCTGGCGGTTCTCATGACTCACAGCCGTACGGAGAGACCTGACGCTACGCCACCATCACCAGGGAATCCATTTAATGATACCGGGCAACCGGGGGGAACCGCGAGAATTTATAACGCCATCGAGGAAGTGAGGAAAAGGGGTGGGTTTGGGAGGGGAGGGGAGAGGAGGGGAGGGGGTACATAGTTCAGGGATGTGGAGGGGGGGTAGGGTTGTTGACCATGGAAGACTTGACGGGAAATGCGACTCTCTATCTTCCCACTGTAAGGTTTACTGTACCGTAGCGAGAGGACAGTAAACTAGCCCGTGTCGTAAGGTCTGTGGTTACGGTCAGCAGGTCGGTATTTCCTTAATGGCTTCCAGGTAACGAGGGGACGTCACACTTATTATCGGATTTATTCGCTTAATTTTCTGGCAGCTTGCGGGAGTAAATCGTCACCGCATACTTACTATGAACGAGCGCATGCAGTATATCACATTCCATTTGTCTTTGTAACGTCATTTTTTTTTTTTTGTTCATCTTCGCCATTTCCCGAAATAGCTAGGTAGCGTCAAGAACATAGGACTGAGCCTTAGAGGGAGATAATCCTCACTTGGCCCCATACATGTTCATTTCCCGCGTTAGCGTGGTAGCGCCAGGAACAGACGAAGAACTGGCCTCATTTCCTCACATCCACTCTCTATCTGTCATGTACAATGCACCGACACCAATACCCCCTATAGATAATCAGGCCCCAAAGACCTTTCCTCGGTTTTTCCCGACCGCTTTACATGCCCAAGTTCAACCCAATGATAGCACGTCGTCCACTGTATACCACATCACTCCAATACACTTTATCCCTTACATGCCTCACACCCTCCTGCATGCTCAGGTCCCGAACTTTCGAAGCGTCTTCTACTCCATCCTTCCACCTTCTCCTTGGTTTCCCCTCTGCCTTTTTGCCTCTACTTCCGTTATATTATCCCCTTAATCAACTTCTCCTCACTCATCATCCCATTAATCCAAATTATTTCAACACACCCTCTTTAGCTACCTCATACATATTTCTCTTACTACTACACCTCTCTCTTACCCTAGTATTTCTTTTTCGATTTACCCTCATACACCACATATTGTCCCCCAAGATATCCACTCTTCCTTACATTTTTGTTTCAGTGCTACGACCCACGTCCAAGGGGACTACAATACCATCAGACACGTCCATTTTTGCCTTTATAGATGTATTAGTATATGAGCTTTAGGACCTTTGCCCCCTTACCCACCCTATGGCTCATTTCAGCTCCCATGGTTCCATTCGCTGACATAACCACTCCCAGGTAACTGAAAAACTCCAATCCCTCCAAGTTCTCTCCATTCAAACTCACACTCCAAATTACCTGTCTCTCTTCACTGCTAAACCTAATATCTCATATTTACTCTCAAGTTTCTCCTTTCACACACACACTCACAGCACGTCTCTAGGCAGCATTCAGATCATACAATGACGGTGTGGGACGTCAGGCACCTCATAATTAGCCAAAAACACTCACCAGACGCCAGGGAAGGTCTGAGAACAGCTTATCTCCCCAGCTTAAATGCCTCTTTAAACGGTGCTATGACTGTGAAAACATACGTGCGTAAAAAAAGATTGCTGTCACAGAAAAGTTCGGGTCTCTCTCTCTCTCTCTCTCCCCACAGACGGGGCTTATTGAACTGCATGTGGCTGGAGTACAGATATGAGGTCATGGGGTCAGACAAATCGGTAGGGTGCCGCTTGATGTACTGGCTGACTGACTGCCTCCGAGCACATGACGGTGACAGGACCAGAATTACAAGGGGTGAGTAGTGTACACACTCTGGATTACTTAGCACTCCCTTGAACATTATGGTACCATCCTTGAGCACGACGGTACAGTCCCTTGAGAACGACGGTGCCAATCTTGAGCACGATGGTACCATCCTTTGAGAATGACAGTACCACCCCTTGAGCACGAGGGTGCAAGACGGTACACACCTTGAACACGACGGTACCACTCTTGAGCACGAGGGTACAACCATTCATCACGACGGTACGACTCTTGAACACAACGGTACGAACCTTAATAAAGCATGGTACACTGGCCTTGACCTAAAACCCTCCAGGGGCCTGTTTAAGTCTCAGGTCACCATCCCAAAGACTCGCACCTTCGTCATCAGAGGGTCACAATATTCGTTCGAGTCTTTCCTGACGGGGCTCATCCCCGGGAACCGACAACCTCACGTCACCACGACAACAGCTCTTACCACAGCGGCCGCCTCGGCAACACGCCAACAGCAGTCAGTGATTCGAGGGGGATAAATCTATATGTTCCAGAGAGTAAAAAAGAATATAATCTTGTAAGAACACCAAGAGCAATATCCAATAAACATCACAAGGGATCATGATCAGCTGCCGTCCCGGCAAAGGCTACTGGGGGAAGGACTACCTTCGACAATCACCTGAAAAACAGTTACGGCTTTTAAGGATCCGGCCCAGGTATTGGCTAACGCTTCGGGGCGAATCCCAAGATGAATTATCGTGCAATATTCCACCAGTTTTAAGATATTTCACGGTTTATAGTCAATGTGGAAAGAATTATACCTTCATTTCACGAGAGCAGCTGCCTATTCTATCACCATGGTCGACGGTGAGAGATGGTGTTAGAACGAATAATAAATCAGAAATATCTTTTCATTTTGTAAGCAAGAGGCAGGGACTGCTAAGGTTATTCCTGTATGTTTTTACTTTATATGCAGATCAACACGGACTTGTGCAAAGATTTAGATCTACTAAGCTTCTGAGAGACACAAAGTAAGTAGTTTTATAGTTTGAAAACTATGGATGAATGGAATAAGGTAAATGACTTGAAACTTTGAATTGTAAATATACGAAAGTTTTAAAGATTTATGTGATGATGGAGAAAGTTTAAGAGACTTGGGGCCCTAAGTGTAAAACTTCCTCTCCGTACAGTACAACTGGGTAGCTACCACACACACACACACACACACACCATATAACCATCGAGTCCATCATAAAACTGAACGTCATTTCAAAACAGCGCAGGTTTTTCACAGCAGTGCAGACGTGCTGCTGCCTCTGGTGTGTGGACCTGGGTTAATCCAGATGTGAGATACGTCTAATCTGTCAAATGTAAAAGCAATGATGCTTAATCTCAATGCAGCCTCCGTAAATCACGAGGGAGAGAAATGGAAACTTTCAGGGGGGGAAAAAAACAAAAAGGTGTTTGTCCTTGACGGGCAGTGTTGCTCCGACAGATTGATGGAAACATCGTGTGAGGAATTTTGGCCTACATTTGCTCCTTCTCCTAATACTGCTCCACCCTACCGCGCCACAGACCAGCAGACACATATAAAAGGCAAGAAATCATCAGATGCATCAAGTGCTGGTCTGCTCC
This sequence comes from Panulirus argus, assembly GCA_038088735.1. Classification (NCBI taxonomy): domain Eukaryota; kingdom Metazoa; phylum Arthropoda; class Malacostraca; order Decapoda; family Palinuridae; genus Panulirus; species Panulirus argus. Next base: position 14,497 of record JAYMFT010384869.1, on the reverse strand, counting down.
ATGGTCGTCCACCTTATACTACAGAACACAGATGAAGGAATTCACAAAACTATAAATACAGGCTTCAGATCCCTCCGTTCATTTGCCATTCAACTTATAGAAGACACTGCTGAAGTCTAACTTGACAAAGGTCAACCTTAAATGCCAGAAAGCATATCCTGGTATATCAGCAATGTAATCTAAGTTCAACCTTAAGCGTCAGAGAACATAACCTGACTTAATAACTTTTTAATTAGAACAAGTTTAACCTTAGACGTGAGAGAATAAACCCAAACATACCAACTATTTAAACAAAACAAGTTTAATTCTAAACGTGAGAGAATATACCCTGACATACTCATTATATAATAAAATATGATCGCATGAACCTGAGATCCGAAAGTATATCAGGTGTGTGAAAGATGTTTTCGCCACCACAAGAGTAGGTCGATGACCTCAGACCCCTGCAATATCAGGGTCTCTCTGGGTTACCTTTTGTCTTGGGACAGGATGCTGGGGAGAGAGGGTGCCTGAGAGAGAGGCTGGTGGGGAGAGAGGGCGTTGAGGAGACAGGATGCTGGGGTGACACAGGGTGCTGGGTAGTCAAGGGTGACTGACAGGTACAGAGTGTTGAAGTCACAGGATGCTGGAGCCACTGGGGTGCTGTAGAGGTTACCGAGTGCTGAAAACACGGTGTTCGAAACACGGTCATAAATTTGAAGTCTTGGCTTTATAGAGCAGCAGCAGTGTTGACACCGTCGGTGATCCAGCACGAAGCAAGTCAAGAAGCCCCAGATTCGGACACCGAACACCCCTCTCCTTGACATGGGCATCGGACACTTTGGCACCGACTCCCGATGACACCCTCCCTTGAATAATGATCCCTTACCACTCTGCGGAGCCTTTCCTAAACACTAAACGCTCACCAGTAAACGGATATGCTACCCTTCCAGTGTGCCGAGTGCCCTTAGACCCTTAAGTTCTAGCCCTTGAGGCCGGTTAGATAAAATAATGCTACCCTGCCTGTCTGGAGGCGAGGGGGTCAAAATGTTTTGAGGTATTTACGAAAACTCCTCCGCCAAGAGCTCCCAGAGGCTTGACTAAATCTGTTGGGGCTCCGGCTGGAAAGATTACTAAATATTCGGCATCGCTCTTTTTCCTCCCGTCCGGAAAATAACTTAACTTTCACGTGAAGATTTTACACAGTCTGTTGTATCCTTGAGGACAAAGAAAAAAAAAATGAGGACTGAAAGGAATAGTTTGATAAAACACATTCACAGACAAGCAAAAGGAAGTGCCCTCTAAGGCTATATACTCTACCAGTGAGAGGAGAACAGCAAAGTGCTTTTTCACCTTAAAGATGGCTTGCCTTGCCCGAGCAGCCCTCTCGTGTGACCTGACCTTAACCTTACTTCAGATACTAGAGTGACCCATGCCAGCCACCTGCTAAACAAAGAAAACAGATGAGGAGGAGGCACTGTACCCACGGACGCCTTCAATTAGATATCTGTCAGTTTGTTTTCTAAATTTCTAAATCTAAGAACGTCGGTCCTGTGGAATGTCTGGCCTCTACAAACAACAGTTAAGTTATACATGACATAAAAACGAATGTAGTCTAAAGACTTACAACACTACGGCCATATATATATATATATATATACATATATATATATATATATATATATGAAAACTGCCACCATCATATAACCCCCTAACTATCCAGCTGGGTAATAATCACTAGGATCAGTGAAGCGCCAGTCATCAAAGATACAACGAAAAAAAGAGAGCATGTGAAATATCGGACCTGTGGAACATACGGCTGCCGGAAAACTGTTTGTGACAAATACGAGATAATCAAATCAAAATCAAATTGGGAACAATTTGTATCCATATGGGCAAATCATGAAATAAAATGTGATATATCTATATATAATTATTTATATCGGTTGGGAATCCGGATATCTTACGTACAAACTCAAAACAACTCTCCAGCTACCTGCCTGTTCCCCGAAAATCTCTGAGGTCTCTTGTGTTGTCTTACATATATTAATTACGTAAACGTACGATTCAAGAAAAATAATTATCAGGGCAAAGAAACAAGTTAAAAAGCTTATATAATTTCTTTACCATGACGATAGCCAGTGTGGTGGTGCGTGTACCATGACGATAGCCACATGTAGTGGTGGTGGGTATACCATGACGATAGCCAGTGTGTCAGCGACCCATGACGATAGCCAGATTGGTAGTTTACCTCCACAATACCATTACTGTCGCACACAAGTGAAAAAATAGCAAAAGTTTCTTCTTCTTTCTCCTCCTCTTCTTCTTCTTCTTCTCCTTCTTCTTCTTCTTCTTGTGAAAGGATTCATCCTAGCTAAACATGTCCAGTGATGGCTCCCCTCTCTTCAAGGACACGGAGGGACGGGACAACCTGTGCCCGGAACCTACCTACTTAAGCAGCCTGACCCAAATCCTCCATGGTACAGAGAGGTGCTCCTCTCTCTCTCTCTCTCTCTCTCTCTTTTACCCGTCCATACTACGTCCTTCCAGAAGCTGTGCTAAACGACGGAATGTGATCTCGGGAATCATAAAATGTTACGAAATATCCAAGAGTAATGTGCAGAACCGTGCAATCAACAATGCTTATAATCATCCCACACCAAAACAATGATCAACTGACCCACAAATCCTTCAATAAGGCCAAAATAAGAGACGCTCTTCACGCGTACAGTAACGAAAACGATAAACAACGAACAACTCCTAACAAAGACGTGCGTGGGGGCACTGGAGGTGGACCAGTGTTGGAACAATGGTCATATATCAGAAATTTGGTCTCAGTGACATCGCGAGAGACAACATATGTACCCTGCTACTCACCAGACAACGTAATGCTCGTTCCTGTACTGCGTCAGGAACACCATACACACACATACTTTCTCTCTCTCTCTCTCTCTCTCTCTCTCTCTCTCTCTCTCACACACACACCAGCAGCGGTGTTTTGGCGGGTGGTCAGCCACCCACCCCCCTGGGCACCATATTAAAACCAGTACCCGAAACCTGCACCGACGCGCGCCACTGTGGAGAGAGAGCACTTCCTTCGGCTGCCAGTAACTATAACCACTTCAACGAATTCTATGGCATCAAACCTCCCAGCCAGACCAGCTGAGGCCCCCTCATCGTCTGGCTCTGTAAGACCCTTCCTAAGCCTAATATCTCAACTTATTGGTGAGGTATAATTGGTCGTCTGCTCTCCTAAGACGCCAGCAGCGGGGAGGAGTTCTCAGAGAAGAAAAAAGAACAAGTCTCAATTACTTTTAGACCTCGCAATCCTTGTGGGCCAGTCGAGGATGAGGAAGGGATCAAACCGGACCAGAAAACTCCAAGACTTAACTTGTAATTCCTTTATATATTTTTTTCTACTTTATGGGCGCTTTGAAAGAGTTACGTTTTCTGTAACGGATAAGACATGGCAAGGGAACCTACAGTAAAGGAAGGGAATTGGGAAGGAAATATAACCAGAAGGAGGTGGAGGACACTAGAAAAACCTCGCCGATGGCTGGGGTGAAGTGCCAGCAGCCATGACGGAGGGATAACCACAGTAACCTCCTCCAAAACATTCCTCCTACAGCCAGTCTAGGTCGACAAAAGGGCATGAGCCTATGACAGGTCCTATCGTTCCCTTCAGGCGTGAGAGATCCTCATATTAGCTCACAAAATCTCTCACACATGTCATATAACGGGAATATTATCGCTGTCAACGTACAATTGGAGTCTTAACTATACACCTTCCCCTGTAGCTCCTCCCATCACTGCAAATACATATTCAAACTTACAATAATAATGATAATGATAATATAATAATAATAATAATAATTATAATAATATTATTTATGATAATGATAATAGTAGTAGTAGTAGTAGCATTAGAAGTAGGAGTAGTAGTAGTAATAATAATAATAATAATAATAATAATAATAATAATAATAATAATAATAATCATAATTATTATAAGTGTATATTATATCTTAAGTTGCACCAAGTGTGTAAGGGAGACTGGACTTCACAACACGTAACTAGGTCATCATGTCACACGTGGCAGAGTCATAAATTTAGGGGAATCGACTTCTTTATGAGGGCAGTTCTTTGTTCACGGAGGTGGCCCGTCCAGCACCTCTCCACTCCACCTGAACAACGACTGCTCCTCTCAAACGCACTTGCCCACACCACTCTCACTGGCATAGTCTATTATGGTCTGTTTCTACTGCATCTCTGGCCTCTGATGATCAGCCCCTCAGGTCGCTGACTGCCACGTTCTCTGGCTTCTGATGGTCAACAATTCTAGCCTCTGACTGCCAACCAGTCTGGTACATGATAGCTCACCTCTTGGGTCTTTGATTGCCGGTCTCTCTCTCTGTCTCTCTCTGATCTGTGATGACCAACCCGTCTGGTTTGTGAGAGCCAACCTCTCCTGGGTCTCTGAAGGCCAACGTCCATTAGTCCAGTAGTCTCGCCTCTTGTCCCCCTCACAGAACCAGCAGGTCGGCTAATTCTACCCCCAAGTCCCACAGAACCTCCTTTGCCCATCGTACTTCGAGTATGAAACATCTTTTTGCCCTCCTCCCATCGACACCCATCTCTTTGGCACTTCATCAATTGTACCTTACTAGTCCTCTTGCTCACACCTCCCAGCGCAATCCTTCCAGCATCCCCAACTTGGATTTGTCATCGGAAACAATTTTTGACAAGATAACCCACACAAGGACCAGCCATTCAAAGTTTGGCTCCGTTTGGCCCAGTAGTTTACGAGAAGACTGAAGGGTGAATAGTGAACGAACGTCCGACTGACACCAAGTGCTGGTCAAAGCTCACATAAACTGGGGCTGGACGAGCTAATGAAGTGACGGTCAAAAGCAGTCACACTTTACATACCCCACTCAGCGAACTTAATCTTCCACTCATGTGAACGAAAGTCAGTCAAGATTCAAGTGTTTAAAAAGTTATCTTTACATTGAAATGGATGACTCCGAAGACTCACTTTTAACCTATGGCTTTCACACATGTAGGTTCCATATTGCTCGGGATCTATCATCTGTGTAGAAAGGCAAGCGGTTCCTTTGGCCCCATACCCTCAACAGGGCCCCACTAACCATCGACCACTCTTATCGCTACGCCACTCTTAAATATCCCACATCCTCCGCCTCGTTCACGACCAAGTGTTTATTATACGGTAACAAGAAAAAAATATGTAATCGCGAACTATCTCTGGCATCGCCAACGAAAGCCGTGCTGCTTCCAGAGGTGTTTGAAATGTATGGAACCAAGGGAGCAGAAGTTTGATAAGGCGTGAGAGAGCGGGCTCCAGTTATGTGGATGGGGAGGAGAGAGTCATCCAAGAGGGGGCGAGTAGCAGGAGAGACAGAGGAACAGCTTCGATCTCGTGTTAGATAAAAGGAAAGGAAGTCCTTAAAGAGAGCATAAAGAACCCACCAGTGAGGGGGACTCGTGGAGGTGGTCCTCTACAGGAGCTCAGGAAAGCACGCTCACTTGTGCGTGTGCGTGTGTGTGTGTGTGTGTGTGTGTGTGTGTGTGTGCGTGTGTGTATGTGTGTGCTCACACACTGTTAATTCATGAGAATATCAAGCGCGGTAACAACAGAACTGCCGATGTTTTCACATTATTGGAGACTATGAAGCCATTCCTAGATATCCGGACGCCAACCAGTACCAGAAATCTTTTACAGTGGTTGAATCACTCTTAAATATATTGATGCTCCTTGACAATCATTAGTTTGAGAGAGGAGAGATCTACATCGATTCTCGCGAAGCGTTCCAGCCCAGGATCGAATGTCGGAATTTGGGTTAGATGGCGAACGCTCTACCGACCACGCTATCGTGGTGGGGGCAGAGAGGAGAGATAGTCGAAGATTTTTCCTTTTTTTTTTTCACCAGTTTCTTGATCACAGAAACAGTCTCGTATCACAGCTTACAAAGTAAAATAAAATCTAAAAATAATTTCATTAAGGCTGAGATGATCTTCCCATAATCCAGCTATCAAATAACATCAAATATGTTGTATAATATTTTCTTAATCCAGAGGACAGAATATTTTTCTTTAAAAAAATTGATCAAAAATCGAATCTAAGGATTTACAGTAAACAAAAAATCATACGAGCAAAACTAAATTAAAAAGGTCAGCAAACAATGTGTTATAACGTAAGAAAGACAAGAATCAAAACAACTTTCTAACAAGAGCCTTGGAATTTTTGTCTCAAATTTTCTCGATACCACAAGAAAATTAAGAATGAAACAGGCTTGGATATTTCCTTATCCTTAACTTTCCATCCATCTATCCGTCTATCGGCTTACATCTTCTTGGTGAAATATGCCAACCAATAGATCTGCATCCATCTACCATGACAGATCTTCCAAGTGGAACATCCTTTTCCATCAATCCTGGTGGAACATACCTACCCATCTATCTGTCATCATACATCCACCAGATGAAACTAGCCTATCCACCAATCTATCATCAAACATCATCCTGGTGAGACATGTCAATCCACAGATCTGTCCATTCACCGTCATACCTTCTTTCAAGAGAAACACACCTATCCATATATCACACTGGCTAAATGCATTTATGTACGTCTTATTTTCTTGATCAAATTTCTGTGCCTCTCTATTTCTTTATGAGCAGACGCCACCTCCACCACTAAACTTGTCGTTGGTCCTACTGCGTCTGTGCCAACTTAATACCTAGCCTCACTAGGTGGTTTCCACTGCCCGATACATGAATCTAACTCATCGGGAGAGAGAGAGAGAGAGAAAAAAAAAATCATCGTAATAAAAAAAAAAATCGAAAAAATTTGTTGGCGAAAAATCTCGAAACCCATTGATGAAGCCGTGCAAAACTCCGATAATGAGTTTTGAGCTAATCACTGATAAATTCCCGGAATTCGCAGATTCCTGGAATTGGACCGATGCGATCCAGTTGGTTGAAAAGACGAAGTTCTTCGTTAAAATGTTTTTAAGTGGAAAACTCGACGACATATGCGTTTCAGTCCGGATGTTCTTTAAGAGATCTCATCGATACACGTTTTCGACTACTAATCAAAGAGGTCCTAAAAACCTAAAAAGAAAAAAACCTAAAACAAAAAACTAAAAGAAACAACTAAAAAAATCTAAAAAAAAAAACACGTCCGTAGACCTTATTCAAAAAATTGGCTGATCACGCTGGAAGGATTCATCCATTACCAATTTTTTTTTTCCTTATACAGAAAGAAAGAAAGTTTTATATAACCCAGTGAATGTTACTACTGGGTATATGCAAAAAACAATTTGCAGGAGAGGCGGCACGACAAACACTCGCTTACTATAACCTTTACGGAGAGCAAACAAAACCAAAATACGTTCTGGAAAAGATTTATCGCTACGTTTAGTTTTCATATTTTTTCCCCCCCCTGTCTGTGTGTGACTGATGAAATTAAGCGGCCAGGTTAAAAAGTAAAATAAATTGGGAGCAATATTTTCAGTGGTTAGAAAGGCCAATAGCAATATCGCACTGCAAACCTTCGTTAAAAAATATATATGTATATAAATCTATCCATCCCGGCGAAAAGATTTAGAAATGACAGTCGTGTGGTGAACTCGCCAATGAAGTTTAAACGAATATGTTCAACTATGTAAAAAAAAAAAACTATTCCAGCAACAGCTATCTTTTTCTTGTGCATTACTCATTCATCTTAACATTTCACTTGAGGTGGTCATGCTTAAAGGCATACCTCGGACGGTATGAAGCACTGAGAGGGTAGTGGATATAGCTTTGAATGCCATCCTGCTAAGATCTCAACCACCTGTTGACGATACACTGTCAAGGAATGTATTTGCAGTCGCTAGCGTGTCCTCCAGGTACAATCATCACTTGTGAATGGTAGAATTTAATAGTTATGATGATAAGTGGAATGGTACTTTACCCACAACCTTCACCAAAGTACGACAAACGTGAAGACGTGCGCCTTAATGGTGTTTTTAAGACTTGCCGGGCCAGCCTAGCTCCCGACGGGTTCTTTGACGCAGTGTCGGGCTGGCCATTTGCGTCAGTATCCCGTGGCACATGGGTCCCCGGGGCCTCGTAGGCCTCTCTTCATGGGCCCCTGAAGAGGTTATAAAGACCATACCTCCACGAGAATTGCAACGAGTCATACATAGATGCCAACACAGGTAGGCAGGGATGGTGGGTCACAACGCCAGTTGAAATGGCACGGCCCCACCCGCACACAGAGCCTAGTCCAAGACTGACTGGTCCATTGTATCACCGACGCCCCGAGCTCTCCAAGTAAGAGCTGAAGGCTTCAGTCAATGGTACTCCACAATATAGGGCCGCTGACGTGCATCGTGTCGTGACCCAGCACACACCTCCCACAGTACACTAAAGGGTGAATCAAACCACCTCATTTTAGGACAATATGGCTCTCCCTTCACCCCTCTGGACAACAAGAGATGACAACGAACTACTAGTAACCCCAGGAATCCCTCGTCTGGTACGCATGCGACAGTCCAGGAATCTCCTTAGGATCATACCAGTTCAGGAGGAAAAATATAATAATCTATCACAGAGATTACCTCGACTCACCGTACGTTCTGCCAAAGGTCTCCGACTAATTCAGTGCCACTAAGCTCACTGTATATACACCCGTATAAACCCCAGGATGGACAGGGTAATCATGTGGGCGGACGTGTGTTACGTGTGTCTGGAGAGAGAGGAAGAACGCGACCCAGCACAGACTAGAGCTAACTTTATTACAGACCGCTGGTGGGAAGAGACAGAGTTGAATTATCTCCCTTGTCCTGAAGTCCGAGGGGATGCAAGGACGAACGTGTGTGAAGATGATCTGATGCTCACAGCTTTACAGAGGCTCTGGAAATGCCAAGGTAACCTGAAGACAGGGCCACTGCTGCGTTTAAACGATGTTCATTACTATGACAAGTATCCAGGAAACATTTAGCCCGGGGAGAAACATATATATACACATTCACAGCTATATTTGAAATACCACACACCCTTTTTTTTTTCCGTGTAACAACGGTACGGAAAAAATCAAAATCATCATGAACACAACACGGAATATCCAGTTTCAGAACAGAGATAAACATAGATGCAAATTGGCTAATAGAATTTGCAGTACGCATAATTCTTTTTCCACCTTCATTGTAGTTAACTTTTACGGCCTGCAGTGACTGGAATGGAGTTCAGTATATTGTAAAATACCAGAGAGTTAGTGTGTCATTTTTCTTTTTAATTGCTTACCTGTACTGTACGGGAAGGGATTTAGTCTACACTGGTGGGGCTCCATCTCCTGAATGAATCTCCTCTACTAAACACACAACTTTTTAAACTCCTGTATGCCTTCCAAATCAGCTATCTATCTTCACTCAGTGCATTCCATTCATCCACCGCTCTTATACTAATAAAATAAAAACACTTCATTCACGTGCTTTTAAGAGGTAATTTCTCGATTTCATGTTGTGTCCTCTGGTTGTTCGACTCCTACATCATCCGCGGCACTGTCCACGTCTTCAAATTTGCTTTAAAAACTTTAATGTTGTCATCAGGTCACCCCCTATTCTTCTCTCTCCCATGGTATGTAAACCTAAGACGTCTAGCCCTTCCCGGAAACTCTTATATCTCTTAATTTTGATACCATCTTCGTTGCTCTCCTTTGGACCTTCTCCATCATTTCTTTGTTCTTCTTAACACGCGATGACCAAACTAGACCAAGCATGTGGTTAGCTTGCAGAATATTCTCTTATCCATAAGCTCGGATGCATTTTAATTTTTGCCAACACACAGTCGGTCTCTTAAACTATTTTCCTAAGGTAAGATTCTGACGACAGGTTAGGAGCAATGTCGGCTCCCAGTTTTCTCTCACACACATACGCATATACACGTGCCGCAGCGGTTAGCTTCGGTGACCATGATTCACGCATGGGCCCTACAGGGTTCGAATCCTGGGCTCTGTAGTCGGCCCATAGCCAACCCAGCAATTCATCCTAACCTTTCGGGGTTGGTCGATAATTGGGTACCTGGCTTAAGCTAGGATGCATGTGTTTGTTCACTTAACAGTAAAGATATATGAATATATATTGTATATATACAAGGTTACGAGAAGGGGCAACGTAACACACAAAGAGTAATCACACGTACAGGAGACTCGTTTCTTTTTATTCACTTTTGTGCTCTATTATCTCATCGTTTTCTTCAACGTCAGTACTCTACTGGATTTCATTCCCGGGGCATCCATGATGGAGAAAGGCGTTTCAGACGGCTAGGACTACGTCTGCCACAGTGACGCTGGGATCAGCAGCTGGGCGAGGGTCATACGAACAAGATTTCGTACGATTTGGTGCACTGAATATGATGCTTATCTTGGCTTCTTCAACCAGTCGGTCAGGAGAATATCTGGGGTCCGGAATGGCCTCATGCGCACATACCCAGCTCCTTCTAGTTACTCCTCGAGGCTGGAAATATAATATCTTTCTCCAACTTATTCTCGGGATCTGCCAGCGTTCATCATCTGAGTAACAACATCGCCACAATCTGGACACGTGTCAATAGCAGGTCGTCCCCAGGCAGCCAGCCTTCCAGTTAATGGACTTCCTCAATAAAAAAAGAAAAAAGTTACAGAACCTTCCAACAGCCCTGAGGGCCGGGCCCCCTAACCGCCTCCAAGACGTGGCACAACCACCTGGCGTTGGATGATAGTGTCGAGCTTTCCCCTTCCCGCCACCAGGGGGTAAAAGTCCCTTTCTGCTTCAGTAACCGAACTGGTAATCGAGTTCGCCGAGGAGGGTAATCAAATCTGGATTCCCCATTAGTCCGAGGAACACCCATCAAGACAGTTTCTGTGTCAGACCTTACGAAACCCCTAAACAGTGCTCTGGTCAGAGAGGACACAGGATGGCCACACCAAGCGAGTATCAAGGGTAATCAACGGGGAGGGTACACTAACACTCAAATATATAACACCGTATAGCTAACCCTTCGGGAGAGGGAGTCATTTCAAGTGTCTACGGTCAACAGCGTTCCCATCACCGACATCGGCAACGTTGTGAAGAGATAATGTTGGCTCAGGATTCAAGATCTATCTGTGAATGGCAGTCCCTCACCCTAGAAAGAGAACATATGCAACGATGCCCAGCAGACTCAACGGCTGAATGGTAGTCAGATGAAGTGTGTTTCTATGCGTCTAATAAATCCAGTCTTTATAGTGTCTATACACACAGTCTTTAAAGGTTGCACAGTCTTTGAACAAGAGCAATTGAACTAGGGAAAGAAAGAGACATGCGAGGGAAGAGATATGCGCACAGTTCCGTCCATACCTACAGCGCTGACGTCTGGTACGTGTTTAGCAAACTCAAAACCACCAGGAGGGGAGAAATCATCAGGGCATCGTAAAAGACGAAACAGAAATATTGAATAAAAATATTAATACTCTTCTGAGACTAAAGTGCCGCAAACGGTGTGCACAGAGGAGGCTCCTGCAAGGGATGGCATCAAGAGAAGAGGAGAGGGAGCACTACAAGAGTGAGGTGGAGAGATCCAGTCTGACTGAAACTGTGTAGCGACGGTGAGATGACTCGAGGATGGAAAAGTTGGGAGAGTCAAAAGTTTGGCCGTGACGGTCGTGAATAGGAAGAGGGGTGTCTAATTAGCGGCTCCAGATTGCCGGGAACAGAAAATGAGCAGGGCTTATTACCTCAATTATTAGCGTGGGAGGAACCCAACCACTCATTTTCATTTTTGGTGTATGCCGGTGAGGTCTTGGGCAGGGGATGGAGAGAAGCGGCAGCCCGCCCTGTGGCAGACGTGGTAGTCGGAGAATGAGGCAATCGTCCACAGGGCTAGGGAAGCACCGCGTGACGCAAGCCAGAACGGCACAAGCTCACAAAAATTGACGTCAGAGTCAGAGGATTGGAGGTCAACACACACACACACACACACACACACAATAAATGACGGGTTTCCGTGGTGTAGTCGTTAGCATTAGCGTTACGGGACCGCCCACTTTGGGCCCTCACGGATTCGAATCCTGGGCACAGCAGTCAGTCCACACCTACCCCATGTGTTTATCCCCCTTCCCCTTAGGTTTTCCCTCTTCCCTTAGGGCTGGTCGATAAATGGGTACCCGGCTTAAGCTGGGGTGTGTCTGTATATGTGTATACATGCATTAAGACACGGTGTATATATAAAAGGTTAAGAGACGGGGCAACACGAGTATAAAACTCTCTTCCTGTAGCATACAAAACAGTAACCACAAATGTACATAAGTACACCCATATAATCACGCAAGCCCCGGGTGCCGACACAACCACTCAATCCGGGCAAACAAGTGTATCAATGGAGAGTATACAGCGCAAACTTGTAGCTCTGAATACATTACCATCTCCGAATGAACACCAGGATGGGGAAATAGACGTCATTCTTCCTCCTCAGGAACCTGTTGTACCTGAGTTCTACACACAGACGACCCATGTATGCCCTGCTACACCTTCTGTTATCTCCTCGCTCACCCACCCATAAGGTCCTTGGCTTCACCCACCACCCGCTTCCTATCTTAACTCATCCCCGCTGAAGAACGTTTAGAGACGGGACTCTGCTTCCCCGCTGGCCAGGGGTCGTTAAACCCTTGACCACGACGCGTCAGTACGACCTTTGGGGTGTGACGACCCGGCCTTGAACTCGATCCTTCATAGTTGATTTTTCTTTCTACTTCACCCATTGCACATTTTTTTTCAAGGTAACTACTTCATCTTTCTTGGTTTTGATGTTTCTCAAGTTGGTCTCCTATCTCCGTGCTCAATATCTCTTACTTTTACGGTCTGTCTGTCTGTCTTAACATCATGCAAAGACTTTGTTTCTTCGTCGATCACTTTAATCGATCATAACATCGCTTTCCACGACTGTACGTCATAAATGCTTACTTCACCCACGATCACTTGATCCTCGAGAGCGCCATGACGGCTGAAGAGATGGTTTACGAGAAATGTTCTTAGATACTATCGATTTTTTGGAGAATTGATATTTTCTCTTGAATCTAACCCTGATCACAGACAGACCAACTCATTATAAGACAAATACCTAGGTCATGTAGGGTCGACAGTGTGATGCAGGCACAACCAGTTGAGAGACAGAGGGCGTCCTAAGGAGTAGCCAGGCCCGTCGTCACTGGCCGTTCATGGGGGAAGAAGGAGGGAGGGAGGAGGAGGACAGGATATGAAACAGCCATGTAGAGGCTGCCTGGCCCTGGGAGGCTGCGGATATTGTTTACTGGTCGGCTCGCTCGCTCGCTCGCTCGCTCTACTCCCGGGGCGACCCAGAGCCCAACCGACTGACCGACCAACCAACCACCCCACCTCCGCCCCAACCACCTCTCCCCTTCCCTTGCAGCCCCCATGCTGAGAGCACGCCAGGAGTACCCATGGAAAGGTCGACCCTCCCTAAGGCATGGTATGGGCTGGCTCTCAGCGTCTGTGTGTGTGTGTGTGTGTGTGTGTCAGTGTTTTGCTACACCGCCAAGCTTATCACTGCTACAACCACCTGGGTCGTGGCAACTTTCGCGAACCTGTCCCTAATGGAGGCACGGATTTTAAAATCACGAGGGTACACACACACATGCAACAAAAGCCTAGAAAAGAATGGGAGCATTTGTGTACTGCCGCCTCCCACACCGTTCGAGGTATTTGCACGGGACTTGGCCCCAAGTGTGTGGGGCGAGTCATGTGCTCCATGCCAAGTCGAAGAGGCGCTAGCGGCCTTGACACGCAAGCGAGGGAGGGGAATGGAGGGTTGGTTGAGAGCGGGTGGCTTGCTGCCCTGGTGTGCAAAACACCGTACCTTAGGATCTTTTTGACAGAGGACTGTCTATAGGCAGGGCGCTTTGCTAAGGTGTGGCACCAGAATCGGCGATACAGTCACGGTCGTCCGTCAGCAATCACGATTTAGAGACGAGACTGGAGAAGAATAATCCGTGGCACAGTCGTTCCAGATAAAACGAACTGCGTTAAATCTCTCTCTCTCGCGCGCGCGCAAGTTAAGCAATTCTTTTTTTTATCCGGTAATGATATCTTCGAGACTGGCGCCCGTCCTCAGCAATGGGTAAAAAGCTTTTGTATGTAACGTGCTAAATAGTTTTAGGCCTGTAAGATATATACCACCAAAATGTAGTTTGCTTGTCCATCTTCTTTCAACATCTTCGGCGCTCATTCCTGCACAAAGCCAGAGGACAGCAACAGCGGTCACGGTGGGTCAAGCCAGTGTGGTGTCTATGAAGGAAGAAGATGGACGTTGCCTCTGGTGTGATGTGAGATTGAAATAACATTTTTTAAGATTTGGCACCTGATGAGGTGGATGTCTCCACGAAACATGTCGTGCCACATGTATAAACTACAAGTTAAATAAAACTCTAAGAACTCCTACTGAAGTGCGATTTCACCTTCATAACTGCCATCACGGACTAGTG
>JAYMFT010384858.1:0-20225 GCA_038088735.1 Panulirus argus | reverse complement strand
ATTGGATGAAGAAGTAGTCTTGGAGGAAAAAGGGATAAATGCTTCCATTCCCGCAAGAGTAACCTCTGTTATGCGTTGGGCAGAGACAGAAGCATCCATATCTATAACACAGTTTAGTTATTACAATTATTACAAAATAATATCAGATTCATACCCTGGGGTTGTTGTGCCCCACCGGTGTGGACATTAGTCAGTCATGCCTCTGCTTTTAGGATTAGTAGTAAGTGTATCAGGAGAAGAGTTAATATTTGGAGTCACTAAAGATGGAGTATTAGGAGAAAATGGAATAGAAAAGAGCTGCTTGTTAATTGGAGAGATAGCTATACTGTAGTATCTTCTGAGCAGAAAAGAGAACTACTTTTGGCCCAGACCAAACATGACCTGTTCACATAAGAAGAGAGGTTATCATGCATTCATTACATAAAACAACATTCACCTCATGACTTACATATTGGCAGTGGTTTCAGGCAGAGATGAAAGCAAAATGTGAGTGGAAAGACAATTATATTTTCAAGTCTGATATGCCAAGGCCATTGCCAAATTGGCCTCAGAAAAGGTGTGGTTAAATACTAGATTCTAAGAAGAGAAATTCAGCAAGGTATAAGGCATACATGCCTCCATTCCCACAACTCTGTGGGGTAGAAGTATCACTTCAGGACTGGTGGTGACCTTCCTAAGGAAGATAAAAAGACTCTCTTTAAAGTAATCAACTCAATCCTGGTAAAGTGCTATATTTGGTGTTTTAGAATGGGTAGTAGGGGGATGAAGTATGATGAGTAAAGAAATATTTACAACATTTTGGTGAGATAAAGTAGCTGGTGGCAAAACTGTATGTTTACATCCTGAAGGTTTAGAGGGGAAACACACATTCAGAATGTTGGAGGGGGTTCTTACGATAATCTTGAAAATAAGTAAAGTGGTTGATAATCTATTGCAGACCATTAAGAGCAGAAACCATAAGGGCTTCAGTGCCACACCATCTTTTTTTAGCTGGATGTCAATCATTTACTGTGGTTTATAGTGAAGTCTCCTAAGTAGAAGACCTCAGTTTGAGGATGAAAGGATTTTACACCCTGATGGTAGGAATTTATGTAGTTGAAGGATCTTATAAGGTTTGTACTCTAAGGATAGTAGTAGGAGAAACGGCAAAATAATGGTAGTTGGGATAGAATTATTAAACAATAGGATATCATGATTTGGAGAATTACAATTAGTGAGATGTGCAATGGGCATATATTGATGGTGGAATAAGCATAGAACTCCCCTTTGAAGTAGAACCTTAAGTGTCGTTTGTATTTGAGGGCATGAAAGAAATTAATGAAAACGTGTGTAGACAGTTGGGTACTTAAGAAGGATAAGATTTTTGGAGGGGTACCAGCTAGATGGTGTTCAGCAGAAGAAAGGATGGTGGAAAGAGTATGAATGGAAAAAGGAGTGATTTATATAAGGGGGGCAAGGGTCTTGGGAGGAGGCAGTAATGCTGCTGCCTTTGCCCTTTCCTCTCTATAGCAGCAAATTCAGATCTAACCTTGGTGATTCTTTGCATCTCTACAATGTTAGGAACTTGGGATCATGAGCAAATTGGTTTCTTCCCAGTTTAATGATATATAATAAGACAAGGAAGATAAAAGAGTGTGTAGATTGGGAGCAGAAAAGTAAGGTATACGTAAGATGCACGTAGGGAGATGGTGACCTGCTGATAGCTAAGTTTATAATGGGACAGATAGTAAGACCAGCAGTCCTCACATAGTGAGTGCAGGGTGATTTTAGGCATTACCGAAGTAGCATGAATTTGGCTCACTGCATTTAGACAGTTGGCAGTGGTTGTGTTAAAAATGCTCTTGATATTAATTAGATGCTTATACAAATGACATTTTCTTTTGGCATTGATATTTACCAGAAAATTTTTCCATTCAGTCTGTGTCAGCTGGGTTTAGATGTTCGTTAGTAACCCATAATCATCAATTTGCCTTTCTAAAGCTGAATAAAATCTCTGGTAGACTCAGAACTTTTCTTTTTATATCTGTAATGCCCTTAATATTTCATATTGCAGTGATGATCTTCCTGGTGCTGTATCAGTTGCAGAAACTTTATATAACACATACAACCTTCTTCCCAAGAGGATGGAAATTCTGATATTCATTCTTTGTCATTATAAAGACTTGAGAAAGAAGATACCTGTACCTAGTTTTATCTGGTGAGTTCTTGTGTGCAACAGTTTTTGTACCTAACTGTAAGAGTTTGTGCTCATCTTAAGAAGTGTTTACGGGATGGTGAATATTCTGTATAGCTGAATATTTTATGCAATGTGTAATCAAGCCACTTTTATTTTTATATCAGCAATGGTGTGGAGCAATCTAATGCTGACAACAATCTTTTGGAACACATGTTGAACCTCATTAGCCAGTGTTATGGATCTACACAAGCTTATCATGATTTGATGTTTGCTTATTTGGAAACAGGGCTTCCAGATGAAGCTCAACAAGTTCTTCAGGTTAGTTTAATTATTTAACTTTGATTAGTGTTCTTAAACCTTCCTGACACTCATTATTATTCAGACATTTCTGTTTTGAGACAGATGCAGAATGTTGACACTTATGGACATGATTGAAGACAAACACCTTGATGTAAAAGTCAGTCATGAATCATTAATGGTATTAAAATGTGTGTATAAGAGTATGTATGCTATTGTGATTGTTGCTAGATTCTGCCTGCATGAGCTCACACCATGATTAAGAAGTTACCTCTAGAGGCATTGTTTAATTGGCAGATGACAAAAGGAGTACAGTCTCTTGGAAAAACTTTCATTCTAAAGAAGTTAGTAATTTCCTTGTTGTTGATTGTAATGCAGCTTTGGAGTTGTAGAAGCTCCATGAAAGGGGTCTTAGGATTATATATTTTTCTTTCATATCACCTTTTGGTTTCTGTGTTAGTAAGGTAGTGCCAATAACAGGCCTTACTTGCTTACATCCACTCTATAGCTGTCATGTACAATGCACTGAAACTAGAGCTCTCACCTGCAGTCAAGCTTCACAAACCATTCCATAGTTTTCCTCAACTTCTTCACGTGCTCTAGTTCATCCCATTGACAGCACGTCATTCCTTTTATACCGCAGTCCTTCAGTTTGCTGTATCCCATGCTCTCCTGTCACCCTCTTGAATGTTCAAACTCCAACAAATCAAAGCTTCATTCACTCCACCCTTTTATCTGTTTCACGGTGTTCCTCTCCTCCTTGTTCCCTCCAAGGGTTTTATCATTAGATTATGTTATTGTGTGTCTGATTCTTGTAATGAAAGAGTGATATGAATAAGAATTATTTTTTTTTCCCATTTGCTCATTTTTACTCAGATTGGTGATGTAACACTTGGAACAGACAAAGCAAGGGCCTCATTTACTCATATCTGCTGTCTAGTTATCATGTGAAATACATTGAAACCACAAACCCCTATTCACAACTAGGCCCTGCAGACCTTTCCATAGTATCCTTCAACCACTTCATATACCCTGGTTCAGTCCAATGATAGCATGTCACCCCTTGTATACCACATCTCTCTAATTAATTCTCTCCTATGCTCAAACTTACACCCTCCTGCATGTTTAGACCCTGAGCACTAAAAGACCTTATTCACTTCATCCTTCCATGTCCAATTCAGTCTCCCCTTTCTCCTTGTCCCTTCCACTTTAGACACTTATACCCTCAGTGTCAACTTCTTGCTCATTTTGTTCATATGCCCAAACCATTTGAGCACACCCACTTCAGCTTTCTCAGCCATACTCTGATTAAAACACTTCTCATGTACCTTAGCAATTCTTATTCAGAACCTCTTCGGACCCCATGTCCTCAGACAATTCATTTCCAACACATTCATCCTCTTCCATACATTCACATCTGGAGCCCTTACATTGCATCCTAAAAGCAATAGCAGAATTACTATTCCTTCAAACAAGCCCATTGTTGCCCTCATAGATAGTGACCTCTTTCCACACCTTTCTCAGTGCCCCAAGGACCTGTGTCTCCATACCAGCCCTCTGATTTATCAGTTCCAGTGGTTCCATTCGCTGCCATGTTCACTGACAGGTATCAAAAAGATTTCATTTCCTCTGCTCAGATTCACACCCCACATAACCTGTCTGTCTTTGCTGCTGAATTTAATGACCTTGCTTTTATTGACATTTACTCATGTCACTTCTATTTAAAAACCAGAACTTTTCATTCTTTTTGGAAACGTGTGGATACGTCTCAGCCCTAGATTGGTAACCATTATAACTCCTTTAACTATCATCTTGTTGCTTTGTCATATACTATTTCAGTCTTTGAATCTCTCCTCAACTCCCATATCCTCAGATATCTTGAATCTCAGTCTTCTCTCTCTTCACCAGTATGGCTCCTTAAAACGAGATCCATCGATGATATTCTTTCTTATTTTAGTAATGTCTGGTCATCATCCCTGAAAGATTTTAGGGAATCCTATGTAGTTGCCCTTGATATATCTAAAACTTTTGACCTGATGTGGCATTAGGGTCTTATCTGTAAGCTCCTATCTTTTGGCTTCCCTCCCTCTTTTTCCTTTCCTAATCAGGGTTCCTCTCTGATGTAATGATCTGTGTGGATATTGATGGATCAGCCTTTCCCTGTTTTTCCATCAAGAATGGGGTCCCTCAAGGTGCTGTCCTGTCTCCTACACTTTTTCTCTTTTTTAATCTAGGATTTCCTTTCTTGTGCAAATAACCAGATGCACTCATATGCTGATAACTTAACATTGCATTCCTCCTCATCTTTTAAATCTGCACCTTCTTGCCTCACTTGATCATCATTTTGCCTAGACACAACTTCCTCAGTAAACTCAGATAGGATTTCTCAGTGGGTAGATGAAATCTGTTTAAGTTTAATGCTTCCAATACCCAGTTTCTGTCCATCTCTCTGTAGAATATTCCTCACAACTTTCATCTTTCCTTTGATGGATATATAATTTCACCTCTTGATTCAGTGAACGTACTTGGTATTACTTGTAATATCCAATACTATCTTGGAAACCCCTAATTACACAAATAGCTAAGTCTGCCTTGTAAGAAACTGGGAGTCCTATTTAGATGTCAAAATTTCTTTTCTTCTGACCAGTTGCTCTGTTTAAACAAAGGATTGATCTCTCATTTTTGGAGTACAGCTCTCACACCTCTGCATTCTTACTCGATAGAGTTAAATCAAAAGCAGTCCAACTTATCTGCTCTCCCAGGCTAGCATCAAAACTTGACCCTCTCCCCCTATGACACAGTGCTGGTTCACTTTCCCTCTTTTATAATTATATCTTTGGTTATTGCTCCTAAGAGCTGGCTGCATTTACCCCCCATCACTATCACTACCACCACCATTAGCTAGACCATGCAGTACTTGGCAAGCTACTGTGTCACATGATTGCTGTGTGGTCTGGCAATTTGAGGGTGGGCCATTCTTTTAACTGTTTCTTTCCCCACACATTGAAACTTTGGAGCTCTTCACTCTTTTATGTCTTTCCCTGTAACTATGACCTTGCACTTTTCAGAAGACAGGTTTTTCACTTCCTCCAAAATTTGTAAATACTTTTCTTCATTTATTCTCTTTCCCTTTCATGTACTTCCTTGTATTTCAGTTAAGACCTGGCCTTAAAAGAAGAAGAAGAAGAAGAAGAAGAAGGAAAAAACAAAAACAAAAAAACTGCCAAACTCAGAAACCAACTTCTGCAGTTTCTCACTTAAATCTGCAAACAGCACCCTTCTCCTTTCCTTCTCACTCAAATGCCTTACGCTCGATAAAAACTCATCACTGCATTTAGGAGCTTTCCTCCCACACCATAAAATCATGGCACCTTCCATAGATTGACTCTGTTAACCCAAACATATGCTTTCTCCAGTTCTATAAGAGCCATATACAAATTCCTCTGTTCCTTTAAGTATTTCTCACAAACTTCTTCAAAGCAAACACCTGATCCATATATCCTTTATTATTTCTTGAGCCATATTGTCTCTCCCCACTCTGAAACATTAAGCATGCTACAACCCCCATCGATCACCACTCTCCTGTACAACTTTCCAGGTACACCAAACAAACTTATACCTCTGTAGTTTGAATATTAATTTTGTCATCCTCACCTTTATACAGTAGCACTAGACAGGCATTCTGCCAGTCCTGAGGGAGCTTACCATGAGCCTTACATACATTAACCCATTCATTGTGACCAGTTGTAGATATTTGATACCCCTGTGTTTGGAAGGATTTCATTAGATTAAAGAGCTATATATTTCATATTTTTACTTTGGAAAATGGTAGAGTACTTACTCCTGAGTTGGAAAAAAGATATTATTTATTTCTGTGGCACCCCTAACCTTAATGTGGAAGTGACAGAGTTTGCCTCTGTTTGAGAGGATATTTCCATTAGCACCACCAGATGCATGAGTATACTTTTGAGTTCTACTTCTTTTCACTTTCATCTTATTTTTCTTTCATTGTGCTAATATATTTGGGTTCTCAGTTGCTTGCATTATCACAAATCAGTTTGTAGAATATTTGTTTTTCGCATATACACTTTATAGCTGGTATTGATTTGAATGCTCTAGAGATCTTTCTGGGAAATTTATTTTAGACCACATTTTGTTGAATTTATTTAGAATTTATTTATGTATACCTTGGTTGTCTGTCTAGTACGTCTCTACAGGCATCTCTTGATTTATGTGATAGTTACATTCTTGAAAATGGTCATGTAAATTAAATAATGTAAGTAGTGGAGATTAGGGGGTTTGTTATTAATATGACAATACTGAATATTATACAGGTTGAGTATCCCTTATTTGAAATGCCTGGGACTAGAAGTGTTTCAGATTTTGGAATATTTGCATATACACAATGAGATAACTTGGGGATGAAACCTAAGTCTAAACACAAAATCCTTTTATGTTTCATGTACACCTTATACATATAGCCTGAAGGTGATTTATATAATATTTTTGATAATTTTGGCATGAAACAAGTTTGTGTCACACTGAACTATCAGGAAGCTAAGTTGTCGCAACCTCAGCTACTCATGTGGACAATCTTTGGTTGTTTGGCAGCACCTTCATTCCTAACTCTGAATTAATATGCTGCTGATAAGCAATCATTTTCTTACACTTAATCACACATAAGTACTTAACAGTAAAAGAATATGAAATACCATTAATACGTCATGTCGCCGCTCAAAATGTTTCAGGTTTTGGAGCATTTTGGATTTTGGATTTTCAAATTAGGGATGCTCAACCTGTACCAGCAAGAAAACAATGGTATACAAGTACCAGGAAATATAAAATACTGTAATATATGTACTGTATAATGAATTTTATCAATGAAAACAGAAAATAACAAGCTTTGAATCATAGTGCTGTCTTCTATTCATGGACAATGTATGTTCTTAAAGGCATTCTCTTCCAAAGTAATCAAGTCTCATCCACATTAGAAATCTACTTTGGAAAATAATAGTCTTCCTCAGTAATGGTTTTGAGGGTTTTCAGGGAATTTTTGGTAGCAGCAGCATCAGTAGAAGCAGCCTCACCAGTCATATTGATACAGTAATCCCTCAATTTAATGGACTAATAGGGGGGAGGGGGTGTCCGTTAATGCCGAAAGTCCGTTAAAACGAATCTTACCATTTTTTGATACAGTATATGGAAATAAAATATACGTTTCGCATGCTTTCTTTTAACTCCTTTATCATTTGATGCCATTTTGAATTGTTAGGATTGCAAAATTATGTAATAAATAAAGTCACAATTTTCTATGTACAACCTGACCACACGATAGCTTGAGGCAGACTGAGACCAAAACAAAGTGAGTATACCCCCATGTTACCAAAAACAAGTGCAATATGAAAAGTGCATGGTGCGGCATTTGAGATTTTTTTCAGTTATTATTAATTAATGTATTATTATTTGCCCGGTCCATTAAGTAAAAAATCTGTTATGTTGGGGTCCGTTAAATTGAGGGTTTACTGTATTGTGGTAATTGTAGCGTCTCCCAGCATTTGTGAACAAACCAAGATGTGCTTGAAATGTCTTTGCTGTTCCTTTTTTTACTGCCAAGACATATATTATCCAGGCCTATGTTTGTAATGCAAGCATGCTGATGGGAACATTTTTATGAGTTTGGTGTTCATTACTTGTGCTCAACATTTGTTCCATTCTCTCCTTAATTGAACCTCAGAAATATGAGGTCTTAGATGCACTCATTAATGTTCCACTCTTAGCAGTCATCTTGATCACCTCTCCAGTATCACAAATAGTCCTTAAAGTAAGTTCGCTAAGTCCAAAGGCACGCTTCATATCATCTGTTTATTCACCTTTCTCATATCATTTGAAAATATCCATCGTAACATTGTGGTGATGGCCTTATGCTTCTTAGTGCCATCAGTACCTGGAGAACTTACAAGATGCTTAGATGGCATGATGCAAGGGGCAACACATATGCAGTATGCACTATACTGTAGCACAAAACACTGTAGAGCTCTATGACTATAGACTGTATCCACGCCATGTGGACATGTGCTTCTCATACAGCACTAGCAATGCCACACTTCTGTGATTCCAGCCCAATGGTGATCATGTTATTCCAAACTTAAGCCTGTGTAGCTTAAAAAAAGGTGTAAATGAACTATGCGTGTTATTCTAAAGATGTCATAAATCAAATACACATAAATCAAGAGGTCCACATACTTGGCTTCACAGACAGTATAATTTGGGTGAACCCATACAGTCCACAGTCTCCTCTTGCCTTATCTTACTGTCAACTCATGAACACTTGCCAAAAACTTCATATAATATCATTATACATGTATGCTTTGAAGTACATAACACACATTTATATTGATAAATGAGCTGTGAGGGCTGTAAAAAAAATTAGTGCTGGACTTAAAGGGACATTAAATTCATTACTATCATTTATTATAATTATTTATCTTTATTCTGACATTATAACCATCATGAATTACCTAAATGATAGTAGAATAATGGTAAAACAAGGATAGAGTTAAATGAATTATTACATGGTTGGCAGCAGTCAGCTAACTTTGCCATTGTTTGTGCTTCAGGTTTCAACCAACCACCACATGTGGGCAACACCATATGGGACCCTGGTACCATTTCCTTGTTGGGTGAGGATAGATGAACTGCATAGAATGTATAAACTTTATTTCTGATTGTTGAGTACCTTAGTCATATTTCATAGGGAGAAGGAACATTGTGTAAACAATTTTAGTCATGATTTAGGGCCAGAAGGTGGATGAACATCAGTTAATTTCATACATGCTGTGATTGTTGAATGGGGTAGGGAATTCTCTTGGATTTCCCCAGTGTTAGTGAGTTGTTACTATTATCATATAACCTCAAGGACTCCTTTAGGGGCTCCTGCAGTTTCATGGTTCCACTGCAGTCAGTAGCAAGGAAAAGATTGACTCTTTTGGAGAGATCTTCAACCAGATTGTAGTGTAATGATTACAACCTTACCGAAGATGACTTTTTACTCTTTTTGCCTCAAGCAGGCAGAGCTAGTAATTTGTGGTGAGGTTTAAACAGAACAAACACTCTCCCAAATGCTCATAAGACTTTTTTTGTTAGAGATATGGCTTTCATTTTTAAAACCTATGGTAATAATCCTCATACAAGTGTCATTTTTAACCAGATTATCAAGTCAGATTTTGGAGAGTAAAAAACAAACTGCTCTCTCTCTCTCTCTCTCTCTCTCTCTCTCTCTAGGAAATTTGAAATATAGGTTTAAAAATGCTTCAGAAGATATACATTTATGTGTGACTATAACATTATGTAGAAAAGATGTAACTGAATATGTGGAAGTTGTTAAGCTTTATTGTGGAATGATCTCGTAATAGTAGATTTAGTTTTATTATTATCACTCAAAATTGATTGTGTTTGTTCTCACACAGTATAGCAAGAAATTGCTTTCATCATAGTGAAGTAAAACATATTACGTGTGATAAATGCTTTAAGATTTACTTGTTGCTTCTGTCAAAGGTATCAGAAACATCAGAGAAAGCTGACTGTAACTGCATGCTTTCATCAGTTATTGCCTTTTTTATTATCCCTTTTGCCTTAAAAGAATCAGGCTTGAAAGATGTATGTGCAGTATTGATACCTCCAGAACAGATCTAGTTGACTACCAAGAACAGAATATTTCCCCTAAACAAGCTGCTTAATCAAGTTTACTGTACAATACATTTACTTAACATCTTAACAGTTCCTATATATCCAGTATGTGGAATCCCTAGGTGTCACTGTCTGTTGATATTTCTCATACATTTAGCCTTTCTATTTATTTTCATGTCAAGTTTTTAAAGGAATTTTAAACATTACAGTTCGATTATCATAATTTTTATATCTTTACTTACAGAATTTAGGAAAGGAAGTGAATGTGAATCAGCTGAATAAGATGTGTAAAGTGTACTTGAAGATGGAACGAGAGGATGCTTTGCTAAATTTCCTTAATGCCTCAAGAAGAAATGACTTGATTGACCGTGAGAAGATTTTTTCAGCTCTGCTTGATATGTACAGTTAGTTTCCATCATCATTTATCAGTAATTTAAGAAAATGTTACTTATTAAACAGGAAAGGAAGTTGGTTGTATGTTATCTGCTGGTAAGGAGTTAGAGTGTTTGAGGGAAATACGAGAGAAATTGGCAGATCAAGAGAAAGGTGTGAGAGCTAAAATAGAAGGTAAATGAGATGTGGGGAGAGAATATAGTTGAACTTAAGAAATAAAGAGAATATGTTTTAGAAGGAAGTGAATTGTTTGAGGAGAACAGCAGGACAAATAGGGATGACAGTGAAGAGACTGGATAGGAAATTGGTATGAGACAAATATGGGAAAAGATGAAGTGACTGTTTGAAGGACTGCCTGATGTACACTATGATAGGGACCTGAATGTAGTGTCTGGTAAAGGTATGATGCAGAGTAAGAGTCACCAAGGCAAGCAGGGACGAGGTCCAGGCCATGATTCCTGTTTCTTGCAAGATTTTGGATCAACACGTGTGTGTGTGTGTGTGTGTGTGTGTGTGTGTGTGCTTACACCCCCCCCCCCCCTAATGAATGGGACCCCTTCATGATTGTGCCAAATTTTGTGAGTTGATATGGGATTTGGGGATGGAAATTTCCCAGGTTCAGATTGATTGAAGGGATGTTGACAACTTCAGTGAAGCAATATTTTTTCTCTTTGTAAGGAAACCCAATTTGTAAGAGAGTGAGTGGGTAACACTGTGATTTGAACAAGTGCAATAATTTTGTATAAAAGTGCAGCTTGCCAAAGAGAGTAAGATTTTTATTTTTAGTGTAATTGAAAGACAATACTCTTTGTTTGAAAAAGATGTAAATTCTCCTCATGCTCTAGGATTATTTAGTCTATTAAGGTTCATTCCTGTTACTAGTATTACTTTGGGGATGTCTAGGATGTATAGGAGTAAGACAAAACCAGTTAAAATCAGATCTGCAAAGAGAAGGCTTTAAGATGAAAGCAAAGAAGAAACTAGAGATGAAAACACCAAAGAGTGAATGTCTAGGAATGCAGCAGGAACTTATTAATGAGCAAGATCAGAGGGTAACATAACTAGAATAAGAGTAAAAAATCTAAGGAAACACTTCAAGGATCATGATAGGAGTCATGAGACTAGAATGGAACAGAAACAGTTTAGTGGAGGGAAAAGTGTAGGGAAAATAAGACATTGTACTGGAAGAAGGTGAAAAAGAAAAGAGGTGGACTTAAGGGTGGAAATGTTAATATAAGAAATAAAGAAGGGGAATTGCTGAATCAAAAGCAGAAAATGAAAGGAAGGTGAAAACAGTATTTTGAAGAATTGATGAATGTGGAGAAGGTAGGCAGCAGATGTTGTATGCCTGGGTAAGGAGGATGGAAGGAAGAGGATACAAGTGAAGGAGCCTGTAACAAGTAGGGAGGTAAAAAGGATGAAAATAAGGACAGTAGTGAGGTTGCAGGTATTAAAGGCTCCTGGAGTGGACGGGATTACAGCTGAAATGCTGAAGTATGGAGGAGGAAGTGTGATAAAGTAGATGCATTTGATATGTAATTTATCATGGAAACAGAAAGTTGAACCTAAGGATTGGGTGAAAGCTATTATTGTTCCATTATTAATGGAAAAAGGTGCTAAGAATGTATGTAGTAATTATAGGGGAATAAGTTAGTATACCAGGACAAGTGTATGCAAGAGTGTTGATTGTTAGAGTGATGGAAGTAACTGAATGCACAATAAGTGAGGAAAAGTATCTAGTGAAAGGTAAGAAGCTGTATACAGCTTTTACGGATCTAAAGAAAGCATATGACAGAGTCAAGTGGAATGCTTTATGGATTGTGTTAAGGATATATGGGGTAGAGTTCTTCAAAATATTCACTCCATCTCTTCTTTTCATCACCACCTGTTATCACTTCCCCATTTGCCCCGTTTTCCAGTGTTCTCAGTTATTCTCTTGTATTTTACACAGTACACCTCCTTAGAGGACATCTTATTCTCCTAGAAGTTCACTGATATTTGCTCACTAAAACTTTCAACTTTTTCAACACCTGCACCTTCCTCTTCACCTCCTTTTGCTTTCTTTTACGTCTTTCTCAATCATTTGTACTCCTTACCTGTAAGAATCACTCATAATCCTCTTTTTTCTCTTTTGCTGGCAACTCCACTTCTACATCCCACCGCTCACTATCCTTTTAATCTGCCCATCTTCTATCTTACATATGCCACTTGCATCACTTGCACATGCTAGCACTGCTTTGCTGAATATCTCCCATTTCTCACCCACTCTCCTAGCTTTGTTTACTCTCACAAGTCTTTCCCAGGCTCACTCAGTCTCACTACTCTCTTCTCACCCATAATGTTTCCTCTTTTTTGAAAACCTCTACAAATATTGACCCTTGTCTCCCTAAAGTAATGATCATACATCCCACCAGCTGCCCCTGTCAACACATTCACATCTACAAGTCTATCCTTAACACACCTCTCAGTAATGCCCAATGATCATTTTTCCTACTCACACAAGTATATTTGTGTATGTCCTTTTTAAACCAGGTATTCCCAGTCACCAGTCCTTTTTCAGCACTCAACTCCAAAAGCTATTCACCATTTCCATTCTCACTTCTGAATACCTCAGGCTCCCTCAGTTATACCCTTATCAGCCACAATGCTCACTATTGCATTTAAATCACCCATCACTAATACCCAGTCTCTTGCTTCAAACCTGCTGATATACTTCCTCAGCTGCTCACAAAACACTTGCCTCTCATGTTCTTTCTTCTCATGGCCAGGTGGCTAAGTATTATTGACCACCTACCTCTTGCCCGACATTTTCATTTTGTACCTACATCAGTCAAAAGCTCACTTCCTTACACTCTTCCACACACTCCCACAACTCCTGCTTTAGCATTAGTGCTACCCCTTCCTTAGCTCTTGTCCTCTCACCAACCCCTGACTTTACTCCTAAAACATTTCCAAACCACTCTTCCCTTTTACCCTTGAGCTTTGTTTCATCCAGAACCAGAGCATCCAGGTTTGTTTCCTCAAATATACTATCCTGTCTTTCCTTTCTTCTCATCTAGGTAACTTCCATATACATTTACACACCCCATCCAGGTATTCACAGAGGATAAGCACTCCGTGCTTGGCTCTTTCTGTTCCATCTTATAGAAATTGAAATGCAAGAAGGGAAGGATTTCCAGCCTCTCACTCCCACTCCATTTAGTAACCTTCTGTGACACATACAGAGGCAGAGTTCTTTCTCTCTTTTATGTATTATTTTCTGTGCTGTTTATTGAATGTCAGCATATATTCCTCCTCTTTGGCAACAATTCATATATTTACCTGTTTTTTTATATTCATTATATCTGATCGCTGTTTCCCACATCAGCGAGGTAGGGCGAGGAAACAGACAAAGAAAGACACATCCACTCATATACATACATTATACAAACATACATGCATACATACATACCAACATATACATATATACATACATACACATACACATGCACATACACATGTACACATGTACGTATTCATACTTGCTCGCCTCCATCCATTCCTGACGCCTCCCAGCCCCACAGGAAAAATCATCACCACCCCCTGCATTAGCGAGGTAGTGCCAGGAAACAGACAAAAAAGGCCACATTTGCTCACACTCAGTCTCTAGCTATGATGTGTAATGCACCGAAACCACAGCTCCCTATCCACATCCTTTCCGTGGTTTACCCTAGGCATTTCACATCCCCTGTTTCAGTCTATTGATAGCATGTTAACCCCAGTATACCGCATTGTTCCATTTCACTCTATTCTCTGCATGCCTTTCACCCTCCTGTATGTTCAGGCTCTGACTGCTCAATATCCTTTTCACTGCATCCTTCCACCTCCAATTTGGTCAACTGCCTCTCCATGTTCCCTACACCTCTAACACGTATATCCTCGAGATTCTGTGTGTGAGGGGGACTTGGGAGTAAACATTATCCCTAACCTGTCACCAGAGTCCCATATTAGGAGAATAGCAAAGGAGGCAAAATGTTTGCTGGCAACTATTATAATAGTATATGGATGAATATATGTTTAGCAAGCTATTCATATCCTACATAAGGCCGAGACTAGAATATGTTTCTCATGTTTGGTTATTGCACCTAAAAAAGCACAAAGAACTCATTGAGAATGTCAGGAGGAGGGCAACAAATGGTACTATACTTCGGAAAGCTAAGTTCTAGGGAAAGGCTGTAGGCTTTATATTTACCCTCCTTGGAAGAGAGAAAACTGACTGGTGACTTGATCATAATCTTCATGTTTATAAAAGAGATCAACAAAGTGGACAGTACATTGAGAGATGTAGGAATTGAGCAACCAGAGGACATAACATAGAATTAATTAAGAAATGTGCAAATAAGGATGTAAAGAAATACTTTTATTATAGTATAAGAATGGTGGATGAATGGAACAGATTGACTGAGGATATGGTTATTGCAGACAATGTTCATAGATTCAAGAGGTTGTATGTTTGCAGATTGTGTTAAAGAGATGGGGGCCCCACATGTGCAAAACTCTTTTCCCTATACAGAACAGATAGGTAATTATGCCATCCATCCATCTCCCATTCATTCCCCTCCCACTCCTTGTTCCCTCTATTTGTGATCCTTATATCCTGTTTGACAACATATCCTCGTTCATTCTTCCCATATGTCTATAACATTTCAGCTCTTTTGATCATAATATTCATATTACCAGACCCCTCTCTTACCCTGTTGTTATTTACTCAGTTAACTCTCTCTCTCTCTCTCTCTCCCCTTGTGTGTGTGTGTGTGTTTGTGTGTAAAACACAAATAGTAATCACGCACACACACACACCCCAGCCTGTATATTTGTCTGACTGTACAGAAGTCCCTTGTCAACCACTGGAGTTATGTTCCTGGAAGACCTCATGGTTGGCAAGGTACAAAACCTGTGGGAAACTGGGGGTTAGGGAGAGTGCCTCCTGAGAGATGTACCTTATGCCAAATAATGAACACTTCATGGTTAAAGATAAGCATGTTAAACTTCAAAAATAAATGTTTATTGTATAAGATTACAGAGGTGTTGTACTGAACTGAAAAGTAATAATATGATGGCAGTATATCACCCCTGATGCAGTGCCTCGGTACTCTTACAAAGTAGCCAGCCAGCTAAGCCATGCAAAAGGCTGCATTAATGCTAACCCTAGCAATACCGTCTGGTTATGATACTTCTCCAGCCTTTCCTTATCAGTGGTGGTCTGTCAGGCTGGCATATAAGAGCTTGCACCAAATGACACTCTCCGAATACATGATAAAAATTTTGAAGGTGTTATGGAAAATTGTGGATGTTTGAATGTAACAACTTAGTTGGTAAAATGGTATATGTTTTGCACACCATGTATACTGAAAACCATGGTTAGGAAATAAATATGCATGAATACTGTACATGTATTGTACATTGATTTATACTGAATGATACGATTGTGTAATGAATGAGTGAATACTTTTGAGAAAGAATAAGTGTGCAGAACATGAACAAATATTTAAGAAATCTGAGGATGTTTATTGCTGAAGTGAGCAATGAGTGAATGAGAAATGAGAGAATGAATCATCTGAGTTGGCATACTGTAGGTAGAACAAGATGACATGACATTTAGTCATGTGACTTGGTCAGAGGGTCACACACACTTGTCATACACAGCAATACCACTCATTTTGCTGGTGAGTTTGAATTAATTTTGTCTATTGAATTTGCAGCACTAGCCTTACATTTAGATATGGAAAAAATGCTTAAGAGGGACTGCTGTTTTAGTTCTTTTTTTTATGCTTAAGATTATTATTTTTGTTAACTATAAATGTGGTGGATTTCATGTCATTTTGAAAACAGTAACATGAGTTCATTCATTTTACATTAAGATATGTTTCCAGAAAAAACTCTTTATATTAAATCTTTGCTAATGTGTTTGTACTGAAATTAGATATTGGTATGCAACATATATTAATATACATGACTCAAAATGAGGTTGAATGCATACGAAGGCCATCATGAACCTAACCCTGGAAGGGAGCTGTGATGTTTGCCCTCACCCCTTCCCACACTCTTTCAATATTACTTCCAACTGCACTCATGGGATTCACTATCATTTCTTGAATATTAAACTGCTGACTACTGATGTGATGTATTCAGTACATCCCTAATCCGAGAATCTGAAATGCTCCAAAATCTGAAAAGATTTTGAGCGGTGACATGACGTTACAAGTGGAAAATTCTGCACCTAAACACATTTTTTCATTGTATTAATGGTATTTCATATTTTTATGCTGTTAAATACTTATGTGTGAATAAGTGTAAGAATATGATTGCATATCAGCAGCATATAAATTCAGAGTCAGGAATGAAGGTGATGCCAAACAACCACAGATTGTCCACAAGGATGGCTGAGGTTGTGACACCTTAGCTTTCTGATTGTTTATTGTTACACAAACTTAGTTTCATGCGTGAATTTATTAAAAACATTGTATAAATTACCTTCAGGCTATGTGAATAAGGTGTACATAACATAATTGGATTTTGTGTTTTGACTTGGGTCCCATCCCTAAGATATCTCATTATGTATTTACTATCCATCACAACAAATGTGGAAAACAGGATGGTATGGAAACAAATGGGTTGAGCTGAGATAATACCTCAACGTTTCAACCTTTCAATGGTCCTCCTTAGGAGATCCTGATTCCAGCTTTTGGCGGGACTTTGTTCCCCAGCAAGTGATGGTCACCTGGTCGGACGCCTGCCTCCACTCGTTCGCAGCGATCTCTGCTGCCTGACATGACCAGCAGGTGAACCCAGACCATGTGTGAACATTGTCTTTGGTAGCGATGTAAGCCGTTTACATTGCTACCAAAGGCAGTGTTAACACAAGGTCTGGGTTCATCTGCTAGTCATGTCAGGCAGTGGAGAGTGCTGTGAACAAGTGCAGGCAGTAGTACAAGCAATTGAATCAGAGAGTGACATGCCAAGGTTTTCCAATCAGGTGACCATCACTTGCTGGGGAACACGGTCCCACAGAATGCTGGAATAAATATCTCCGAGGAAAAACGCTGAATGGTCGAAATGTTGAGGTATGTTTCAGCTCTAGCCTGTTTGTTTCCATACTATCCTGTTTTCTCATTATGTATATGCAAATATTCGACAATCCGAAATATTTCTGGTCCTAGGCATTTCGGATAAGGCATACTCAACCTGTATTGTAGAAAACATGGTTACATAACTTTGTGCATTACATACTGAAGATGTTTCCAAAGATACTGTTTAAATATCATTCCATTTTTTTATGTATGTATTTGTACTGACTTGGAATGCAGTACAGTATTAATATTTAACTTTTATCAGAATACGTCAATAAAAATGTGATAATACTGATAGTGAAACACCCATGGTAACTAGACGTATATCGTAGATGTATATCGTAGGTTGGAAGGAACCCCAAACTCTTTGTTGTCAGTGTTGTGACACCTTCCGTATGGCAACAGCTTTTTAGCCCCACATGTAATGAAGTCTGTTTCGTTTACCACAATGCCACCCACCCTGCTAGTAATGTAGTCCAGGCCCTTCACATATTAGCTAAATTTCTGAAGTGCTTGAGTTGTTTAATCAGAAAACAGTTTACGGTACATGGATATTGTTCCTGTGGGGAAAAGTTGTTTTAAAAGGTAATAAAAGAAATCTAATGAGGGTCTTGATAGTACTGGAACCTAATTCTGTTCTGTCTATTTGCTTTTAACATCACTATTCATAATTTTTAAGTACTTGAAGGGATCCTAAGAACATACCCCACAAATATAATGGAATAGATGCATTTTTGCTGGTAATTTTAATGGACTGTAAACTTCTTTATGGTGGAGGGAGGGAAAGGATGGTTGTGGAGGGGGTTACATGGTTGGTTGTGAAGATGGTGACTAGGTTGGGATGATGACCCATTAACCATTAAAGTACATGGAAAGAATCACTTATAATCTTTAATATTTATTTGTTTTACAGTAGCATGGGATGGCTACTCTGGGAGTTTGTTTTCTGGTCAATACAGAGTATAAAGTATTGTATGATTTATAGCCGTACTTACTTATTCTTGTTTGTGCAGTATTGCAGTGACATACATGTATATGTAATAATTGACATATAACATTCATGTCAACATTGAAGTAACAATTCTACTAGACTTTAAAGCATGGGCATGGGGGCACATGCATAGGGTTTACAGGTGGTGTAGTGAACTTGCCAGGAGAGATAACACTCTCATCTAATAGCATATTCGGTTTTATCATGCTTATGGACCACCTCATAGAACCATTAAGTATACAATTACTGTATAACACTATGAACTACGTGGAAAGATGTACTTATTTTACTTTCCAGCATTGTAATGTACTGCAGAGTATTAGTAAATATTGATGATAGAGTAGAAGCTCTGAAAACAGCAGTATGAAAGTGCATGATTTATGATAAAAGTTTATTAGTTATTAGTGAGTAATGAATAATAATTTATAATGATATAATGTTTATGTATGCTGTACACATATTCATTTGGTAGTCATGCCTCTCTGAGACACAGTTGTCTAATGATGTTCTCATTAGTCCCTTTTTCATATCTAACTATAATCTCCATTCATGATTCCGATTCAGAGGTGGTGTTTGTGTTTACTCCAACATAAATACACCTGTTGCACGCCTCAAGGACCTTGAGTCTCCAAACTTTGATGTTATGTGGCTCAAAGTCTGTCTCCCTACTACCACACTTGTCCCTTGTTTCACCTATTGCTCTCCTGATTCTACAAATTATATATCCATCTACGACTATCTAAACTCCTGCCATGAGACTGTGACATCCTGTCACCTGTAATCCGAGGTCTTCTACCCCGGGGATTTCAACGTTCACCATAGGGTATGGTTGAATTCCTCCCATATGGATGGTGGAGGGATCGAAGTCCTCACGTTCTCCATTCTCAATGATTTAGAGCAAATTATCTCCCACCCTACCTGACCACTATGACCACTCTCCTAATATTCTGGGTTTGTTTTTAACCTCCAGTCCATCTCGCTGTAAATACACAATCTCACTCCCAGTTGGCTCATGTGATCATACTCACTTAAATGTATCTATTCTAACGACACTTCGCCCTCCAGCAGCCCCGTCTAAGCGTAAATACTGGTACCTGAACAAAGGTGACTGGAATAACTTACATAACTTCTTTTCAGACTTTCCTTGGGTGAATTACTGTCTCTTATGTTGTCATGCTTCTGTCTCCGCCAAACGCATAACAGAGGTTATTCTTGCGGGAATGGAAGCATTTATCCCTTCTTCCTGAAAGACTACTTCTTCATCCGATCCATGGTTCAACTGTTTCTGTTCTAAGGCCATTCAGGCAATGGATCAGGCATATCAGGCGTAGAAAAACTCTCCTACCTCTGGCTCTCATTCAGCTTTTATTACTGCCCGTAATCGCTGCAAGCGCATTATCCGTGAGGCTAAATGTTTCTTTATTCAAAGGAAGTGCAATAACTTCTCGTCATCCACGGATAGGTCTTTCAGGTCTTTAGCTAAGGGGATCTTTAACAACTTCTGTCGCTCTACCTTTCCCTCACTTTTCCATCCTGACGGTACTATAGCTGTCTCTCCCATTGACAAAGCAAC
>JAYMFT010384847.1:0-20225 GCA_038088735.1 Panulirus argus | reverse complement strand
ATATATATATATATATATATATATATATATATATATATATATATATATATATATATATGACACCAGGGATGTCATTATTTTCGTTTTCCTACTTTATGCAATTGATACATGTAAAAGAAAAGCGTAATTCTAGAACCGTTGGTGTGATCCACACCAACGTGCTTGATACTCTAATCTTAGAAGTTTAAAACAACGATTTTCCTCACGCTCTTGTGGTTATACGTTGGAGGCTGCTCTATAATACCATGGGACGTTTGGTGTAAAGACCGAATAAGTATTCATCGCAAACATTCTACTGCTACCTTTTGACTACATGTCACACATGAACCCCAAGATGTACTAAGAATCTCTAGAGAAAATAAAAGATGAGACGTATAGACCGCGTCTCTCAGTCTAGTTAAAGGAGCACCATACTACTGAGGATCCCACGATTGGAGTCGCGCCAACGCCAGAGAGATGTTTTGTCGGGAGAGCAGTATTTGTCCCTTCAAGCGGAGTCACTCAGGTTGGGTGGCAATGGAGGGCCACACAGGGCACTGATCTAAGTACTTATACAAGGACTCATCTAGGAGCTGAAGGAGATGTGCCAGCATAATCTCTGGACGTCCTTTTGCAATAAATGACCTCTGAATTTCCTCTTTCTGCAAATCTGGTGCAGCTGGGCTTGAGGCCTACGGCAGACTCTTCCTAGACTATTGACAGGCGTCTTGCGTCAAATAGTGACGAGTATAGAACAGGTGAACAGTGAAGTTGTTTATGACTGATCCTTCTATCAAAGTGACCACTGCTGATGTGCCTCTTGTGGCTTATGACCTATATACATTATATCATCAGCGAAACTACAGCATCCCTCTTAAAGATGGAGGGATTGTTGCTATGATGAAAGCTGAGAAGGTAGTTGGACTCAGTCGTAGTAATGAGATGATGAAACTAGTCGGCGATGCCAAGATTTAAAGCTGAGCGCTCTTGAGGAATCATCACTTTTAACTGTAAAAGGAGTTTGGTCGTTTTCATCTGTATCTCAAGTCCAGGAAGACCACTGCTGCCATTCAGCTTCAAAGAAAATCTGGCGGAGGTTATAATCTTGCAACGGTGTTTAACTCGGCCCTAAAGTTCTGCTGGATTCTCATGAAGATTAGCCGCGCGATTTACGTCTCGTATTCGGCAACCACATAACCTGTACGGACATACCTGAATTTTTACCAGGCTACCTTTGGTATAATCGGCCGTGTCTTTACTCCAACGTTTTCCAGCAGTTGCCCGAAGAGGCAAAGTGGATCGTCGTCGACGGAAAGTGCCTTCTGATGACTCTGTGGTTAATGACACTGGAGATGAATGAAAATTATATGTGTAGAGTTTGTGTTGGTCGTGTTGCTTTTTGATTCCTAGGGTCACGAATGAGGTGGAGCCTTCTGGACCACAGGTCACTTAACGGATGTCCAAAACACCACCTGATGACCCACTGGAAGGACGCTGCTGTCCAGTCGGTCTGCGGATGCCTCGCGAACCCAAGGGTGTTAGGTCAGCAGTGCTGGTTCCAGGCTGCCGCACAGTGCAGCCGACCCATCCAACTCGAACACCTGCTGCTTCAGGTTATGCAAGAAATAAGTATATGTCTTCAAGACATTGTTTTTCTCCTCCTTCCTCTTGGTATTTGAGAGCGACACTGAATATCACTATAAGAGACGACTTTTTTACTACCAAATGTCTACGGTGCATGATAATATCACCGAAAATACCTTTTCTTGAACGAAATACATCTGAGACTCGGGTCTTGTTACTTGTTTGTTCAGGGAGCCCAACCTATGTCAGTGTGGATTGGTAGCCTGATCTCCGGACGCAGGTCCTCCTGGGAGGGTTACCTAAGGATGAATAAAGCAAGGGCGATGAGTGGGTCGCAACAACATACAAACTCCAGGTCGAACAGGTCAGAGTCCAGATGCTTGTGAGGTAAGGTGAAGGTAAGTGGATGAGGACTAGCGAGGAGTGATCACGTCCCTGGCCTGCCCACGGGTGGTGGTGGTGACTGCTGCAATGCGGCGCCAGGCCGTATGGTACGAACTTGGCTTTGATCTGTCGCCACTACTGCCCTCACTGGTTTTGATCTACCACTACCTTATGATCATCACCTGGCTTTAGTCTACCACTACCGATCGTCTGGCTTTGGTCTACCCCACTAATAAAATCACCTGCCTATCACTATCGTTGCCATCACCTGGCTCTGATCTACACTGCCTCCTGTCTTTTATCTACCACCATCACTGCCTGGGTTTGAGGTACTATCAGCAGTATTACCACCTTGGATTAGTCTGACACAGTCATCATCACTACCTGGTTTTTATATACTACCGCAATGAGCCCCCAGACATCGATGTCACCACCTTCATAGCCAGGTTTCGATCTACTAACGCCACAATTATCTGCGTTACGTCTTTGATTTAACACTTATACCATCGCCTGGTCTTCCAGCGTCACCACCTGGATTTACTCTATCACCGCTAGATCCTGCTTTCCTGTAACGGCATTGAATAGAGCCGACCTTTACTGCTGCACCATCTAGCTTTCCTCTAATATTTCTGAGAGATCCTGGATCTGCTGTGCCGCCACTTGGCTTTACTCTATCGCTTATTGTACTACTAATATTGTAATCACTTTTCTTTGCTTGACTTCCGCCTGAGTTTGCTTAGACATGGGTACTGCCACAACCTGACTTTTCTCTGTTGCCACTTGGGTCATCATCTACGTTGGCTTGTCTACTACCACTGCCAGGCACCAAGTGGCTTTTTGCTACCATTGCCACCGTCTGGCGGTTGCACGGTCACGCGTAATAACCACATCGTCATACTCGAGGGGTTACAAAAGCTGTCATGTTGTAAGAGTTGCTTTATCAAAAAGACAAAATGACTTCCGGTTAAGGAATCGAACACAAGCCTGGCGACTGGGCTTGACCTGGAGAAGGCCCTAAGATGCAGGCAACTCAAAGCTGGTACTCCAAGGTAACTGGCGCCCTCCTGCCCTGCTTCATTTACATTGATCTTGTTGATCTCATTCCTCACACTGGGCAACACAAGACCGAACGTGGCTAAATAACTACAAATCTACAAGATATAATTTTCGAACAAAGAAATTTAAGTGACAGTTTTTCATTTGCCATCAACTGTATGACAAAGTTAAGAATGACAACCAAGTGAACCGACCCTGTCAGTTTCACATCCTCCAGGTCACACTGCGTCATGCTACGATTTACGTCAATTACATCCAACGTAAATGAGTTCAAGCTTTCATCATTTCAGAACCTGTTGATGATAAGATGAATGTGTTAGAATACATAATTTCGTACTAATGGAGACTAGATCTCTCGAAAGTATTCTACATTAAGCTCTTCAATTAACTCGTTTGAACACACTGCCTTAAAAAATATCAGTGAAGAAACCTATGATAATATACTATGATAAGGCGCAAGTAAATCACAGTTCACTTTCGCGTATTACAGGGAACTTCAGGATATTCGTTCGGTTATTGAGCAGTGTATCTGGCTTATCCTCCCTGACCTGTCAATCGCGGTCTGGCAGCGAGCACAATGTAATCGCACGGGCCGCCCGTTTTCTCCACACAACCACTACTTATTATACCACTTAATTATATCAGTGTAATTGAAGACAAAATTACACTACACTTTATTGTCGTTTTTCGTGTTGTTACCGCCGCTCATCTACGCTGCACGTTCATAGCTGAAAAGTTGGTACCACGCGTAACCCAACTGCTGGCCAAAGCCGTGCAGGCCGGCCGCAGGTGACGTCACGCCTAGCAACGTCACACATGCGAAATGTTCGTATCTCGTGACCTCTGACGCAAACGAAGCCCATAATAACGAAATCATAGCCATGAATAACAATGGTAATAATTAACGTAATGCAAAGCAACGAAGGCTCGTTTTTACTGTTTTGCAAAACAATGACGTGCGCGTTCCAGGCCAACATAAAACGTATGGGGAGATCATTCCTAACAATCAACCATTGTGTTCGTTCTATGTAAACTTAGTGGCTGACGTCATTCATCATAACAAAAGGTTATGCAACGTGTGCTCAATTCAGTTCTGTGGAGAAGCGGAGACAAGGAAATGCCCGCCGCGTTGTATGGTTCGTCAGCGGCAGCTCCACCCCCCCACCCAACCCCTGCCACACACACGACCAACAACGCCTCAGGAACAATGACTGATGTAACCTTGATGTTTTTTTGTTACGAGCTCACAAAGTCATGGTCGGTAATCGTTCGGTAATTGTTCAAAGCCACCGAATCTCTGTATGAGTGTACCGTAATTCATAACTTGTATAGAAAAGGTAAAGCATCCATTTTATTACCTTATAAGTCAACCAGGTGTCCGTTTTCCCCCATGGAAGCGCTGGCTTCCAGGCGGGTACGACAATGTTCCCGCCGACCCCGGCAGCAATCAGGTTGCCGCGGGGTGGTCGCCAGATCACACGCCACTCGCGCCTGGAACGTTAGGGAAGGGTTGTGCATCTCTTGCCCTCTTGTCGTATAACACGTGAGTATCGGTGCAAGCAATTCGTTCGTTACATTCTCTTGAGAGGAGATATGACCTTTATCAGTGTGTGTGGTGACTGTGTTACTGGTTTGTGCTGCTCTGACACGTTAGTCGAACCGCATACTAGGCAAAAGGTGTGGCTTGTACAGCTGTCCTCCCAGGTGTTCAGGTAAGTTCAATCGATTCTTATTTGTACTGATAAACATGCGAGCCTACTAGTACTGGAACCCAGTGGAGGCTGAAGTATACGCACACATACCAAGAACAGAAATATCAGCATTTTCCTGCTTGCTACTATTGCATTAGATGCCAGCGCGTTCTGCACGTTATTAGACGCTGTCCAAACTGATCGATACCGGAGTCTGGTAGACTATAAAGTGAAGCCAGGAATGTTATAAACTGTTAGGCAGCCCAGCCCTGGATGAACAATTGTGTTGCTGAGGGCCGCCGAGTGTGGTCACATAAAATTTCATTGTTTCCCTGCCATATATATAAAGTGAACCAAACGACCATGGACCACATGCACAGTGAGAGTGCATGTGCTCTTATTCTCATCAACTCGGGAAGGTGTGAATGATTTTTCGTCTGGATGTTGTAGCTTGACGTTGATAGCCGTATTGCCCCTGCCAGGTGATAGGCCTAAAACATAAAGAACCAAACTTTCGTACTGTTGACCACGTGACTCGAGTGTCCTGGCGTACCTGAACATCGGTCTGAGCATTACTCTCTCGCTGGCAACAGTCTTAACTTTAGGAAGGTGGTGTGTTTTCCTTTTATTCTACTTTCTCATGATAATTAACAGTGTTTCAGGCTATGGCGTCAGCTGGAAACCCTCGGTATCATGTAACAAAACTGAAGTCCACTAATTAGTGTTTGGATTCTTATAAGATTTTTCAGTAGTGTGAATTGTGGTCTCAGAACTCATAAAACACCTTGTCAGTTCAATATTGCATCATGTCCAGTAACAGCTTAATTTATGCTTGTGGAAAATAATAAATGGTTGCGGGAAAGCCTGGCCTCAAGGCTGAGTTTGCGATATACTTGTACACTGTCTCCATTAACCGTGTTATCGGTAATTCTTTTCCATTCATCCACCATTCTCTGTCTATAAAAAATACTTTTTTACATCTTTAAGTTTCTTGTTTCATTTCATGTTATGTCCTCTTGTTGCTCAATCCCTACATCTTTCAAAAAACTGATCACTGTCCGCGTCATCAATCTGTTTTAGAAACGTAAATGATGTGATCAGATAACCCTTCAATTTTCTCTATTCAAAGGTGGGAAAAATTTAAAGCCTCTGGCCTTTCCCTGTACAAACTTAGCCCTTTTATTTATGGTACCATTTTTGTTGCCTTCCTCTGGACTTTCTCTATTAGCTCTTTGTGCTTCTTTAGGTGTGTTAACTAAACTTTAAAAGCAAATTCTAGTTTTGGCCTTGAGTTATGAATAGCTTGCTAAATGTTTCTCTATCCTCATACATAAAAGCTATTCTCATTGCCAGAGAACAGTTTGTCTCTGTTTTTGTTGAGTTCGCTATACTGAGAATGGATATTTAGACAGCTAGAAAAAATAAAGTTAGAGACATTACGAATATGGTTGAGCACCGTTTGAGCAAAGTGAAGGTGAGCTGAGGTCGATGGATTCCTTTAATCATGAATAAATATGCACCGTCAGCGGCTAGACCTAGATACCATGAGACCGCTGTGTAGAATACGATTTAGGTAAACTGAAATCATCGTGTAAATGCCTGAATGGATCAGCTATTATTATAGCATTTATATCTTGTATTGTGATAACTAATCCCTCACTTTGGCTATGTTGAGTTCAGCTCGGTTCGGGGATAGAGCCCTGGGTTAGCGGTTAGTTAAGGATTTTTTTTTTTTACCTGCTTTATTTATGCGTCAGTTTCTGTGTCCATTCTGGCATTTCCTGGCAGCGAATTGAAGTTAGTACGATGTCTATATCAGGAGTAAATCCTGTATGACGATTTTAACTAAAGTGATTAAACAATTTATGGTAAACGTCTAATCGCTACTCGCTTCGAATGTTGTTCCAGACGTGTTCGAACACAGGAAAAGATAGGTGGTGTCGAAGCATTAGCTACTGTATTTAATTCCAGCAGTTTCAATATCTATTGCGCGTAAAAGGTAGTACAGGAGGGGCGGTACACATTCGTTTTGCCGGAAAAAAAAATCCGGATCTGTGCGCTCTTCCCCATCCTGTGGGCGGTGGCACAAATAGGATGCAGATTGCAAAAACGGTTCAGGAACTAGGACACATTGGGCAAATTATGTTACATGAATGAAGCATTTGCAACAACCAGAATACGTCTCATATCTGGATTAAACCTTGTAAAGGTGTGTTTGGAATTATTTCTGAATTATCTTTTAACTCGTTCATAATGTTACAGGGTATAAATTTTGGCGGCAAAGTTTACATGTAGTAAGGTGCCTGTATATATAATTGGTGTTCAAGATTCAGATTCTCATGGACCACCTATTATGTTTTAAATTAAATCTTTTTAAGTTCTTAATATAATAAACTACAAACAGATAAACTATAGTATCGTTAG
Organism: Panulirus argus; assembly: GCA_038088735.1. Classification (NCBI taxonomy): domain Eukaryota; kingdom Metazoa; phylum Arthropoda; class Malacostraca; order Decapoda; family Palinuridae; genus Panulirus; species Panulirus argus. The sequence goes on along the minus strand of JAYMFT010384847.1, from coordinate 13,107 downwards.
TTTCATCTTTGAGGCATATTCAGGCTAACTGATCTGTCCAGTTATTCCCTCTCGGGCCCAGCATGGGTCGGAATATGCTGGGTTAGCTCCCTACATGGACCGAAGCCAGCTACCCACTCACTAGTGCTCGTAAACCTTTCCCAACACTGATGACATTCTGACTTCAACGGCATATATATATATTTCTTAGAAGAGATTATCCTGACTTTACGAAATGAGGATCATGTGTACGAATACAAGCCTTTAACATTGTTACGAGAGCTGTTGCTTATGTTCTCAGAAGCACAGTCAAGGACTGGCATTCTTCAGTAGGGACTCTGGGAGAACGACATTTAGATACAGTTGTACTCTTGGACCGAAGAGGTGCGATCGTCCCCCTTCCCCTTGAGCTATATAGTATATAATAAACTACACCAGTCACGTGCACAATGAGTGTATATGGTCCCAAAATTATCCTTAACACCTGAAACAGGTGTTGTAGAATTTTCCACTTATTGGTGTAGCTTGACACTGGCGGCCTTATTAATTACACTGGCCGTTGGTAGTCCTCAAGTCCAAACAACTAACGAATGAACTTTTACAGTTATGAATTGTGTTTTTACGATTAACCATTCTAGTATCCCGAGGAAAAATAAATTGTATATGCGTGTACACCTGAAGTTCATGATTTACACAAGTGACCTATGAAATTACCATACCATTACATGGCCTTCCTAAAAAAACTTGCAAATGTTCATGAAATTGTTATCTTCAAAAGCATATCATTTTGTTTTGTCTTACAAAACTGATGATTAAACCTGTCAGCTGTCGTAAGTCGTCGGAAACTTTTTTGAGATTATAACAATATTGGTAATTTCACATCAAAATAGCTAAAAAATAGATCCGAGTTCTTTTTTTTTTTTAATATAACTTGCCTTTACGTTTTGAACTTTTTATGATCATCTTTGCGGGCACAAGATTCTCTCTCTCTCTCTCTCTCTCTCTCTCTCTCTTCCCCCATAACTCGAGAGCGCGCTTGGTGGGTTGAGGGACATCGTCCTTTGGGGAGTCCTGTTAACGGTTGAAATACAGAGCGAGAGTCACGTTCAGATCACCTGACTGGTCACACCTTCATTAGTTTTACCAATAAATGACAGAGTTACTCCATTCCTCTCTCACAAACATTCTAAAAGGGACCCAGTGGTATATGTGCGCAAGTTAGGGATGAACAGCTGAGGCATCCGTCTACCACGCCGCTCATGTTATCAGTAACCATCGGTTAAAGTAAGCTATATTTTTTTTATGAAGCTCTCCCTTGCAGTTTTGATGGCCCATAAAATGGCGTCGGCAGTTTGGAATTTATTCTGTCTTCATTCTGGGAGAAGGAACTCCAAAGTTGGGCGTGAATAAGGGTGTAATAGACCATGGAAGACGTGTAATAGGCCATGGAACACGTGTAATAAAAGGAACTTGTGAGAGTCGTGCTGCGTTTCCATATCCCTTTTCTGCCGCCTACTTGGAAGACTGCTGACCCATATTGGCTTAGCTTGATTGTTGGTGTTCAATACGAAGCCTAGTCGGACAGGACCAGGAGCATGATGTGCAGTGTTTTAATTGCTGTTGAAAGCAATTAACTTTTCCCCATTTATTTCTTCCTCTGCTTCTCTCCCTCTCTCTTGTGTCTGCATACTTCCCTGCAACCTCCCGTCTCTTATCCTTCCCCTAACTTTTTTTTTTTTTTCGCCTTTCCGTTTCGTCGTGTTTTCGGTTTATCCATTCCTCCGTCTGTTTCCTGCCTGGACAATTTCTTATGTTTAAAATTTATGCCCCTATCTCGAGTGCACGAGTGTCGTCTGGTTGGCTTGAGCTCCTCCCTCACTGATGCACTTGTGTCCTTGGTGTGGTACGGTCGTGTGCTAGTCCTCAGTACACGGACAATATGTAAACATATGTATACGAACTGGGTCACTGACTTTGCACCAACAATCTGCATTGAAAATGTTAGAAATTCTGGCGAGTTTGTGAACCGCTAACCGTAGTATAATGACGATGAACTTACACCGGCAGCTGGTTTTGTTAAAGACACAGAACCACTGCTATTATGTTCACTGCCAGTTTCTACATACCAGGAAGCGCCAGTTATCAGTGCTTATGACGTACATATTAGTGTTTGCCCAGTAAAACCAGTTATATCGATACAGAAAAACTGATTACTAAAGTACCGTCACTATACTGCGGAAAGCTTATGAAACTTAGAAATTCTTTAAAGTTTATATAACTGAAAGATAATGAAATTTATCTTATGGGGTTTATGCAGACGGAAAATTAACGAACAAAAGTTTAGTTTGAGTCCCATAAATACAAAGGTAAGATATAGTTTAAATAATACAGGAAGGACTCGAGTGGGGTGAACATTTTTTTATACATTGTAAAACACTACTTCGTCCTTTTCTGCCAGTGTTGTTGGTAACATCAGTCAATATGCGTCAGGCTGGAGAGTTTACGGTGCAGTGTAAGAGCGAGTTAGGCTGTCGCCAGCGTGGCTCAAGGTTCCTAAATATTAGTACAACCCTGCATACCACTATCCCGCCACCGCCTCTTATTGCTTCACAATATAGCTCTCCCTCAACCACATTTCTCCCTGCCTCTTTTGTTTACTTCCACTTCCGTCTATTACTCCCTCTTGCCTCACAGAACATCACTCTATGTTTGTTCTTACGCACTGGACCACACAAATAGATTTGTCCTCGCCTCAAACTGTCCCTCCCTCCCCCCTCCCCACCCCTTCCCTCTATGTTCTTACGTCCCACCCGGTAGTGTCTCCTTGCCTCACACTGTACCCTATCCCTCCTATATATTCTCCCTCACGATGTACCCTTCCCTGTTGTCTGCCTTCCCTGGTTCTCCACCTTCCTTTCCTCCCTCCCGGATTTTATTCATCCTGTCTTCCTGTGTCCCTCCCAGGTAAACATCCCTCGCCTCTGGCTCCCCAGCCATCCATCCCCCAAATGAATAGAACCCGAAGCCAGCGGCTGGTATTGGCTCTCTCCCGCTGTCAGCCGTATTAAAATGCTAACTGCAGTCCTGCTTTTTTTCAAGCAGTTTGCTTTTTTCTCCTCATGCATCACCTGAATGTGACCAAAGTGCTGAGTATTTGTAACCTTGTGGATGAAAGAGTACGGCACTGAAGTTTACTGACCATCACCATTAGGACAGCTCGTCCGTTTCCATAGATCACACGCGTTATTCATCTCATAATATTTATCTCTTCTTCCAACTCGTGTGAACAGTAGTTAAACCCCAGTCCATTAGCCAGTGGAGTCACTCGTGCGGCGAACACTGTGATAATGAGAAACGCTTATTGTCATAACTTACCCCAGGTCTTGCGGGCGTGAGGCGACTGCGTGAGAGGCAGAAACCTAGTGCGCACTGGTGCTGGTGGTCCTCGCGATCGCCAACCCTGCTTCACTGGTCATTTCCCCACCACCTCGAGGTTTAAGTCTAAGACGGGAAAGTGACAGTGTAGTTGTATGCCAACAGAATGACAGTTTTGTCTGGAAGTTAGGTAGAACGCAGAGGGTTGTAACGAGCTGAAGCCAATTTAACCAACGGTAGCATCTCAGCCGCTAGCACCGAGGTCTGGTAAAACCATAGCTGTTACGCTATTCTTGTCGACGAGGCTTCGAGATGAATTATTAAGAGGTAGAAACTTAGGAGTATGGATGGGTCAGATCCTTATATTTTTTTTTTCAACCTTGAACGGAACTTTTGGAATAAAAACTATCTCAGATATTTGACTAGCTTTGCATACCTCAAGAATAAAGTTTGCAAGAAGCGTGGACAGTCAGGATTGCAATTTACAACACTACACACGTCTTGATCGTTTCCGTGTCCACTTCTCCTTTACAGTCCGTCAAGATCCATCCAAACAGTATATGAACAGTGGATAATTTATAAGAGCAGAAGCTTTCCTCCATGCATCACCGCTCAAAGTAATCGGCGTTTATTAATCTTAAAAGCTAAGCCCAGTTGGATCGTTGTACGGTGTACATTTTTTTTCTTACAGTTCCCCTTTTTTTTAGTTATTGTTACTTAAAGGAAGAGAGAAAGAGAGAGTCTTCAAAGAATTTAAGATTCCCAGTTCGTCGGAGCAGTTCGCATTTAACGAGGACCGGTGCCGCACAGCTTGTTGATTATTGTTGTCGAACATCTGCTCCCGCGCTGAGGTCTTTGTTTATGATTCCGGACAGAAGTTGGCAGGATAGTGACGTCAGTGTTGGTAAAGCAATAACGTCACTGTTGTTGGCAGGTCTGACGGTATCGTGTTGGTGCTGGCAGTGCAATGACGTTGTGGTTTTAGCTTTGACAGTGCAGTGGTGTTCGTGATGACGTTGGCTTTTCAGTAGTGGTGGTTTTGGCAGTGAAGCGAGTGTAAGTTGGCAGGGCAGTGATGTGCTGCTGATGGCGGTGCACTGGATTAATGTAGTAGCGTTGGCAGGGCAGTGACTCGGTATTAAAATGCGGTGGCATTGTACTGGTGTTAGCACAAGTGACACTATCATGGTGTCAGCTGTGCAATGACGTTATGGCTTCGGTGTTGGTGATGCAGTGACGTCCTCACGTTGGTAGGAGTGGTCTGGTGCCAGGTGATGTCATTGTGTTGGCAGGGTTCTGACGACTCTGAATTTATAACATCAGGATAACTGGAAATACATAAAGACATGTATTACTAACAATATTATTTGTTACCTCGTTACGTCTTCTGGGCTGGCCTGATGCTAACATAGATACGATGGTTGATTAGCGTGCGGTTGAGGACGAGAGGCGATGTTCCTTCCCTGCTGTACTCAAGTGCATGCACTGGGTGTTGTACAGGTGGTGGGGAGGGGATAATGGTAATGCATTCCCCGAGAAAAAATAAAAACAGTAAAAGTACAAATTAGGAGACTGTATGACAGCTGAAAAAAAGGATATTTCAATTTCCGTATGGAAAATTTGCGTTTACAGGCAATGGGGAAACTGATAAAATCTGTGAATGAAATTGTCAGCAAATTAGGTTTTTACAAAAAATGTTGACAACGAAGGACAAGTACATATAAAGCTGCCTTAAAAGTTCGTCAGTTCAGATCTTATATTTGATAAAGGATATAATTTTGCTTATACGACGAGTGTGAGGAGCTGGCTGGAGGCAGCTGTTGTGTACAGGAACTGACCACAGTCGGACCCGCTTCAGGGTTCTCATCTCGGCTGTTTTCCTGTATCCCGCTGTGTACTGTGGGGAAGATTCAGTAGTTTGCCGTCAGTTGACTACACTGATTACGCGTCTGCATGTTCGGCAAGGTGGACGTTCTTCAACTCGTCTTGCACATTATCGGTATTTTAACAGATGGCGTCTTGGCGCCATTTTACAGCTAGCGGCAACGTAACCTCCATGTCCTTGGTCGTCTGATGTGTTTACGGTTGGCGCTGACATCGTCATGGAACGCTGAGTCTGCAGCGGCTCTAAGAAGCGGCACGTTGTAGAGCGTTATAGTGAGGCGGGCGATGTTTTCCAGTGTAGTAGTGAGAAACGGCACGTGCATAGCGTTACGGTGAGGCAAGCACCGTTGTACAGTGTTTTGGCGAGAGGCAGCACCGTTGTATGGGGTGCTAATGAGATGCGGCAGGTTGTATAGTGACGGAGAGGTAACAACGATTTCTGGCGTGATTTTGAGGCGCCATGTTACAGCGTAATATTACGGAGAGAGGCGGCAGGCAACGCTGCATTGTTTAATGTTGAGAGGAGGCAGCGTTTTATAGTGTGCTGATGAGGCAGACGGCAACTCTATTTTGCGAATGAAGCGTACGGCACCCTGTATTGTTGGTTACCGAGGCCATTGGCAACGCTGCATGGTGCCATAAGACAACAGCAAAGTGTGATGCGCTGTGTGTTAGGATATGCAATGTTGCCTGCTAACAGACTGCCGGCATTCCTGTATAGTCTGCTAATCAACCATGTTTTGCGTTAAGGAGGCAGCTGCACTAAAGAGAAGCGGCACACTGTATGGTGAACCAGAGAAGCGGCAACACTATGGTGAACCAGTGAGAAGTGGGCAACAATGAATAGTGAACCAGTGAAAAGCGGCAACACTGTATGGTGAACCAGTGACAAGCGGCACACTGTATAGTGAACCAGTGACAAGCGGCACCGCTGTTTGGTGTACCAGTTAGAAGAGACGCTGTATGGTGAACCAGTGAGTCAGCGGCACCCTGTGCGGTGAAGCAGAGACGCGGCACGTTGTATGGTGATCATACAGCGGTACCTTGTATGGTGAAACAGAGAAGCGATAACGTTGTATAGAGAATGAGCGAGGCAGCGGCATCCTGTATGATAAGCCAGTAAGAAGCTGCAATTTGTATGGAGAACCCTTGTGAGACGGCACGTTGTATTGTGAATCACTAAGACAGCTGCCAGCAACCTTGTATGATGGATCAGTGAAACACGTCACGTTGTATGGTGAACCAGCGACACCGGCAGCTGTATAGTGAACCAGAGATAATGGCAAGCCTGTATGATGAAAAAGAGAGAAAACGGCAATGCCATATGATGAGCAACTGAGACAGTGGCACTAGATATTAGCATACATATACTTTAGAGGGTCAAGGAAAATATACTCATTAAAACAGCCAATCAAAAATAATAAAAAAAAATACAGACATAGGAAGTTGTGAGAACATTATCAGTACGCGACTCTCCGAACGAAAAATGTTGGAAGCTAACTGCTGATATCGCTTTGTAAGAAGAGGAAATAACGACAGTTGTCCATCAACTGAGCAGAGATACGAGTTTTTATTATAAGTCGTTCGCCGTACGCTATCTGATCAAAGGGTTGCTATTGTTGATGGGAATCGATGAAGACTGCGGTAACAGCCAGCCAGCCTCGTCTCCACATAAAAGCTGATAGTGTTAAGTTAAAGCTTGGTAATAGTGTTGCTTTCTTTTTCATTACATTATAGAGTTGTAGTGTAATGTATATGTACAAGTACATAATCCTAGCTGATTATATTGTAGAGTTCTGCCATAGTGATGGTGTAGCGTTTTTGTAAGTACATCGTACTAGCTTCTGTATTTCTAGCCTAGTAGTATAGAGTTCTTTCCTAATCTGTTTAACGTTCTAGCCTCGTCGTAATGTCAAGTTTTTACCTACATATGATATAGTATTATTTTAACTGATATAGCTTGTGATAGGCGAGCTTTAGCCTAGTGGTTCCTAACTTCTAGAATAGTTGGCTTAGTTATTTTTAAGTGTCCAAGAATAATGTCGAGTTCTAGATCGTCCAGTCAATGAGACGAGCATTACCGGGGACGACTTTTAAAGTTCAGCCGAAAGGGCAGTTCGTGTAATGCCCTTACACCGACAATCTTAGTAATTAGACTGAGTTCGTTGGGAGCGTCCCCTTGGCTTTTCATTCTCCTGAGCGTCTTGAGCATATACAGACACACCTCAGCTTCGAGCTCCAGATTTCAATAAGCTAATTACTACATTATCCTTTTTATTGATGTGATTGTTGAGCTTCATTAGGCTTCCATTTGGTTATTGTGGGAAGACAACTCATGCTCTACGCACTCACATTGAGAATACACACACACACACACACACACACACACACACACACGTCGACATGCGCATGCAAAGACTTTAGCTTTCTGATTAGCTCATGAAATTTATTGAATGAGCAAAGAAGAGCTGGAGGAGTGTCCTTAGGAGGCAGGAGGCCAGTGTAACCTGCGGGTGGTAGGTGAAAAGCGTGGACGAGGAGGAGGGAGGGAGGGTATAGCGTGCATACGTGATCGACCGATGGCGGTTTGGTGATACGCCTGGCGGGTGATTCCTGAACAACACTACTGTTTACCCGCGCCGGTTTCTGGGTCACTCGAGGTTGTTCTTGGTCATCCTGGCAAGGTAGCAGGGTTTAGATCGCTGTTGTTGTTCTGTGGGGTTATGCAGGTCACCACTCTTCACCATAGTTTCATTTTTTTCTTTAGCCAGAAGGCTTACTCATTGGTCATCCGAGATCAGTTGTCCGTCCAGGATCACTTGTCCTGTGTATATTTTATTTCCCTTAATACTAATTTTTGATTAGTAACTTATGGCCATTTGTCCATCCTGTCATTTTAAGTGAACTTATTCACTGTTGGTCGATAAAAATCGACCTTTACTTAATTAGTTTGTCGATCATTTGAGTCTCTTGATGGGCCTGATCCCCTCAGTTCTTTTTCCATGAATTGTGCTTTGCATTGGTTCAACCTGTACACTACCTATCACTCCTTCCTGAAAATACGGCGGGCTAAGCCATTACCTACAGCACCAAACACAACAGAGGAGTGAGGTGAGCAACATTCAGTTGCAGAGCGGCTCTTTTGCTGCTGATGTTTGCCCTCTGTGTTCAGCTGGGCATATTGTGGTCTATTTGTCTGTCCAGAGAATTGAGAGATTATGTAAGGAGTAGGGTTGATCAGTTAGGAGAGTTGTGGCGGGCTGCTGAGTTAAAGGAAGAGCCGTGGTGGAGTTCTTGGGTTTGGAAGAAACCTGTGGTGGGTTTGGTGCGTGGGACGGAGAATTGGGTTGAGGTTACTGAAGTGCGAGGAGAATTAGGGTGGAGCCGATGGTGTAGAAAGAGTTGGGTCGGGCAAGTACATGGGAAGGGCACCCATCTCTCCCTCTGGCTCAAACGGCATATATATATATATATATGAGAAAAAGATATTGCCATGGAAATTTAATACGGAAAATGTGAACGGAAAAGCTCTCTACCAATTTTACAAACAGCTGCGATTGGGTTGGACCCTGAAAAAGATAGACATCTGTCCTTGTAGGAGTTATTTATTGTTAACATATCCCTGAGGTGTTTGTCTAGCTATGATGCGAAGTTAATGATAGTCTTTGCATTTACTAAATGTGGAGCTAGTTTCCTACAGTGTCCGGCCACTCTGCAGCTGAAAAGCCTTTTGCCCACATTGCTGTTAAGTTTCTTTAATCTTCATGTTGTTATGTCTGTTGGATCTCTTGGAGTCTGCGCTTTGTGAGTAATTTTGAGTTCGAGTTTTCTTCATAACTTTTTTTTTGAGTGACGGGACAAGTTTTGCTGTTCTTTGAGTTCGTTCTAGTTTTTCATTGTGTTTGATCAAGTTTAGTGAACATAATTGAACATTGTATTCCATGGTTAGTATGACCAGGGCGTGATAAAGTGATATCGCATCCTTTATTTAATATTACACATTTCCTGCTATGAATCTCAGGATCCTGTTGGCTTTATTGTATGAAGCTTGGTATTGTTTTCTGTAACCACTCCAAGGTCTTTTGCCTCTAACAATGGGTCACAGAGTATTGTGTGTCAATTTGTTTATTTAGCACCAGCGTGCGTTCCTTGCCATTTGTCAACGTTAAAATCCATTTATTGACTCCCGTAGCGTAGCGGTTAGCGTTCCTGACCGTGACGCATTCAAGGGCCGCCTATGGAGAAGCGCATAGGTTCCAATTCTGGTTGCGGCAGTCGGTCCACAGTTTACCCAGCTGTTCATCCATCCTTCGGGGTTGGTCAATAAAATGGGTACCTGTCACAGGTTAGGGTGTGTATCGTTAATGGGATGGCCTTGATTAGGGCCTCAACTGCCCGTGCCGTCTCAGCTATAAAAAAAAAAAAAAAAAATCCAACATCAGTATGTCTAAATACCCTCGAATCCTCAGGCAATTTTCACTTTATAATTACACGTCGTCGGCAGATTTCTATATACTGTTGGATCTGGGCTCCAGGTCTTCTATGTAGGGGATGAAAAGTACGAGTCCCAGGACTGAGCCTTGTGGCACCCTGCTTGTCACAGACGCCTCGCCATTTTCAGACCATTCGTCGTTTCCTGTTTTTGAGAGACTATGCCCTCCAAGTGCACCTCCGATTTCCCATACCGGGTGCTTTGATTTTTGTTAGAAATATTTTGTGTGACTTTATCGAAGGCTTTATCAAAGTCTACGTAAAGACTGTAACATCAAAGTTTTTTTTTTTAGTTCCTGTTATTTTGTTTATACTAAAGAACTGTTAACGTACTTACTCTTTCATAAAAGTCTCTTTGCAGCATTCGATAGCTACCGTGATTTTACAGATCTCTTTTGACAGACTGCTGTGTAAATCACAGGAAAAGAGAAAATATATTTACTTCCATCTTTCGTGAAGTGTTGACTACTCTGCAGTTTTATATAAAAAGACTCTTGCAGTGGAAGGCACTGAGAAAGTTGCATGGCCGGATTAACCATCGAGAAATGAGCTGACACGTCTCACACGAGGTTCGAGTGAGAAGTGAACAATGGAAGAAGTTGCCTCAAGATAAGGTTGGTATGCCACAGGGAGAGGCAGAAAAAAAAAAATAATTGTGCTCCAATGTGATGCCTTTCGTCATAAAGTAGAGCTCAAATATGCGAGATGTATGATCCGAAAAGCATTGCCTTCAGTGAGATGGTGAATCTTCCGACCGGGAAACTAAACAAAACTGGATGATGAGGTGGAGGTCGGGAAGCTACGTATGTTTGCATACAGTTTTTACACAAGTTTATGAGGTTTGCGGAGCAGTTTGATTTTTTTTCTGTACATTTTCTTATGCAAGGAACTATAACATTTGCATATATGCTGGTAAACATGAGCGGGGATGAAGTGTCTTGCAGGAGTCAACACGCGTTATGTACTGCAGCAGCAGCAGACACTGGCGAAGAGATGAGGGTAAGATCCTGCAGCAATCGTCGCAGGGGAGGTGGGGCAGGTCTTACAGCAGTCGGGGATGTACTGAGAAACCGACATGAGTAAGGGGAAGGTCCCGGAACAGTCAAGGAGGGAGGTGGGGTGTGCTATAGTGGGAAGCAGGTGGGCCTTCGCAGATAATAAATGGGTAAAATTCTGCAGAATCTGCTCCACAGCTCATTGATTTACAATTTATTTGTTTAGACTGGCAACTGACGTATACCCTGCATTAACGGGTACAAGCGTATGTATATTTGATATTTCCATTAAGTATCATGGCCTTTCGGTGGCAAATTCAATAAATTTGTAATATTGGTATATATCGATAACATCTTAACTGGAAGTATATTTTTCATCACGACCTGATGGCTGGAGCTTGGTACACAAGAGTTGGTAACTTTTACGGTGGTGTTGGCGGAAAGGTGCGCGTCACGTGGCATGGGGGTCCGTGTTCATAACCTGGTCGGCCAACACTGGCCGTCGGACAGATGCGAATGGAACCCATTCACTGCTCGGCTCTTGCTCTCTACCGATTGTCCCGTGTTGCAAGCGTTTGGTTGTTTACAGCTACGAGTGACTGCCTGGATGGACAGGTAAAATACATTTATTATTTTGAGATAGTGGATTTTACAGAGGTTGTGCTGCCCTTGCTCCGCCGTTGACATCTTATGTTAATCTAATGTGGACTCAATACATCGTTGCCTATAACAACTGACATAGCAACTGATAACCTTCCTAACTTTGGGGGTTTATATTAGAGCCCATCGTCACCCACTCCAATAGAGTGTCGATCATTCTGCCTGATACCCGAAAGGCTCCGTTCTTATCCTCAACTTTCATATGTGTAGAAACTGCCAGGAAATCCATGAAATGCAAACTGTTATTCGCTGTCTAGCAGGTGCGTATCCAGTATTGGGGAAAGGGGAAGGGGGCGAATTATAATATCGCAAAGGATACTGAAAAACTCAAAACAAAATTTGAAGGTATGATCAAACGTTATCTTGAAGAACCTAGCTCTTTGTATTTATGTGGATGTTAAAATTCCAGTCACTGATACTGTTCAGATTCTCATGACATTGAATACATCTGTTGTATAGATGTAAGTTTATTATGAGTTCTACGATCAGTTTTCACCGAAAATGAAAATATAATGAATAAAACAGAGCAATAATCAAGGAAGTTTTGACGTATTAAAAATAAAAATAATATGCTTTTGAATGCAGAGAAAATTTAATTGTAAACTTGAGTCATTGCTTTGGGATGATGGTGAAACTGACAAGGTTGCTTCACTGGTCATAAGCGTACAGCAGTGAAACAATTACATAAATCTAAATCAACATTTATATTTGCTTTTGAGAATTTAAAAGTGTAAGAATTATTGTAGGAATACATGAATCATATTGAAGTTTACTGTATTCTGTTAGCTCAAGGTATAACTACCCCTCCCCCCTCCGGCGCCCCTGGATACGCCCTTGATGTCCTGGCGGCCATGAGAGTCAGGCTTGCAGTCACATGTCACAGCGGAGGATAACTGGTCACAACCCTCCCTCAACAACAGCTAAGACACGTCGGGGGCTCCTTCCGCCGGGACACTGATCTCTGGTCGGCGTTAACTCCACACATTCTCCTCCTCCTCCTCCACTCAGAATCAGCGGTAATACCACGCACTTTCTTCTGCCAAAGGGCTTCATTAATGGTACGCATTCCTCCACAGTGAGCATCAGGTTCAGGGGAAAGACGGGCACGGCCGGGCTGATGATGCTGCAGCCAGCGACGGCAAGTGCTCCCGTGAACCACGACAACAACTTTTCATCTCATCACACAGCCCTTGAGGCCTAAGATGACAAATTCGTCATCTTTGAGTCAACAAGGAGGAGGTGCAAACAGACTTATAAATGTTGACAAGCGAGTGGGCATGAAAACACACGTATATACATGCATAAACTTACACGCCATCCTTCGACTGGTTTACTGATACAGGACCCTTACCGTCTCTTGTCAAGGGGAAAGGTGAACACCTACTGAACGATGATCATAGTGGTTTCTGAGTACTGTACGCAGGGGAGGCTATATGATATGATATATATATATATATATATATATATATATATATATATATATATATATATATATTAGATTTCTAGCGTTTTCCCGTGTGTCCCAACCTCATCTCAGTGGGGGAAGCATGGCTTTAATCAACCGCGGCTCTGATGGTGTGACAAATATGTCGAATGGACAGACGAATGTATGTGTGTGTGTGTGTCATACATAACATAAAATAACTATTTACAAATACTTCAAAACAATATCAATTAGTATATATATATATATATATATATATATATATATATATATATATAT
>JAYMFT010384836.1:0-20225 GCA_038088735.1 Panulirus argus | reverse complement strand
TATTGACGACGTTAGGGGGTTGGGGGGGGGGATGATGGCAGCCGAGGCGGAGCTCCGTCCTGTCATAGAAACTTTTCAATATTTTTTTTCTCTCTCACGCTAGTTGAAAACAAAATTCACTTTAGTGCAGTAAAGTTATCACTCTCCGAGTAAATGGTAAGGTAACGTTTTCTCTCTCTCTCTCTCTCTCTCTCTCTCTCTCTCTCTCTCTCTCTCTCTCGCTCTCTCGTGCAGAACTCTGCTGATCATGCTGACAAATTGACAAGAAAAAATGGCGAGTAGGTTGGGAAAAAGAAAAAAGAAAAAAGAATATCGTGGCGCTTTATGGAGAAGATATAGTCTGTAAAGTCGACCCCCCATAGAAAACGGACGAGCAGTGATAAACGAACAGAAAAGGAAATCAGGGGATCCATTTGGTAGGAGCTGAACTGCTGTGTGCATAGAGACGTTCCTCGGTAATGGCTAAAGCTTGGAAGATGAAGTGTCCTTAAAATGAGAGAGATCTTGGAACCGGACGCAAAGCCATCGCAGATCAATGAGAGGAGGCCAGAGAGAGAGAGAGAGAGAGAGAGAGAGAGAGAGAGAGAGACGCTGGTCGTCGGATTGCTTCGGTCGGCAGGTCTGAGCTGAGCGTCATCAAGGGCGAACGTCCACTGAAAAGGTCGCTGGCTTAGAAAAGGGATACGGGATCCCTTCTACAGCGGCGTAGTCTTTAAGGGAGAGGAGAGGAGCCGGGCCTCAGTTGTGTCCCAAGGGGGGTTGGGGGAGATGGGCCAGAGAGACGAGGTCTTTACTCCGACAGGAAGCTGGACATGATCCTAACGACCATGGTTGACATTACCCTCGTTCATCCGGAAACCCTCCGTCCGTATACGTGACCCAGCACACCCATCTTTCTGTCCACCCATGTTCTTGGCTACCCATGGTCTTACCTACCCATGTTCCTGCCCGCCCGCTTTCCTACCCACACACATTCCTGGCCACCCATATTCCTGCCCACACACGACCTTGCCCACCCATGTTCGTGCCCACACAATTTTTCAACCCATACATGTCCCTACTCACCCATGCTCCTGCTTACCCATGACCCAGCCCGCTCAACGCTAGATCAGGTTAGGCCTGTGCTCAAACGTAACTGAACGTAAGTTAACGTAGCCCGGAAAAAAAAAAGTTGGGTTAAAACGTTTCGAGAGGGAGGCGAATCATCGCGTGATCCTACTCCAACTATTGTGTCGGTTGAATTGTTCATAAATAACCCCCTTGTCAATCTCTGTCTGCACCAACAGCTCTCCTATGGATGTTTTTTCCCCCTCCCCAAGCGATTAACCCTTTGTCAAGCTGTCCGAACTGCTGAAACCCTTGTCGATCCTCTCATTAATGAGCAACCTTATCTTGTCGATACTTATCAGGTCCCTTGGTGACCTGATTTTGACATCAGGGTTGATGTCCATAATTAAGGGTTCACTCCCAGTAACAACAGACCTGTATTGGTTTTACTAATGACCCTGCCTCCGGGCTCTGGGAGCGGCTGACAGTTGTCATCATTTACCGTGACCTCCTCCCTCGTCCCCAGTGATATGACCTCGGGAGCTGTGGCAGCCCAGGCTATCGTGCATATCTCTGTAGACTTCGTCGTTTCCCACGCCCAGGACCTGGTGCCTTGCGCTGAACCTTTGACAGTGGTTCTTTATTGAACCGTCTCGCACCCCTAGGCAATAATAGTCTAGCCTTCGAACATGCAGCCACGACACTGGGTGGAGATTAGACGTTAATGACCCACTAAGGACTCAGCAAAGATACAGATACAGGGCAACATCGAGTTTCACACACACACACACACTGCTGCTGTTGGATTGGAGATAATGCGTGGTAGAGGTTCATTAAGGTATTATTCCTGATCCACGAGTGTACCCACGAATGATATACTGGGAATTAGTTTCTGAGGTATTTTTGATTCAATTTCTTTAATCTTTACTGAGGATGGTATGAAAAACGTAAAGATGTTGACATTATGAGGTGATTCGAGGCGTTTAGTGAGATTAATGAATCAAGAATTAATGAGATATGAAGCTATAGACGTCTTCTCGTTGTAAATCATAAAACTAAATTCACTACACAGCTGTGCAAGATTAATTGTAATGTTTAAAGCACAGCACGAACATCCAGATGCAAATCGGTGTGAAAATACATTAACTATATCAATATTCAACTTGGCACTATGTCATTCCATTTAAACTTCGTCAACCAGCTCGGTAAGCTTATCAACATCACTGGATCTCTGAACAGTTCTGAATTCATGGGCAAAAACGATCCACAGACTTCTCCAAGTTTATATGAAAACCATCCACACGAAGATTGACCATTATGATACCTCCCATCTACCTTGAACAGCAAAGGTACGAGATTCTCTTCCATCTCGTGTCTTTCCTTCATGATATTACAACCTGCAGAGGTCAGATTGAATTCGCTATATTCTTTTTTCTCGTATTCATTAATTTACCTTTTATCTGAGATGTAACATGCCTTTTGGCCGTGCCATTGCAGCTCCTGTGAGAGAAAATGGGGGCCTGCAGACGTCGCTAAGCCTGTAGACATCACAAAGCTTATCAACATCATTTAATTAGGCACGCATGGGATTGTAGGTATCTCTGTGCTCTCAAACATCACCTAAAGCTCAAGACATCACTGACCTCCTAGACAACCAGGGACTTCAAGACATCTTTAAACTACTAGAAGCCAATGACGTAACAGACATCAGCGAACTTCAAAGCATCACTGACCTTCTGAATGTCGCTGAACTTCTTAACATCACCGACCTTGTAGATACGAGAGAGGGCGCGCGCGTGATATCCTCCGTTGATTATGCGATCCTGAGGGTTCATAGAGGGCGCTACAGCCGCTTTAATATCTGGTCCTTAAGGCCGCCGTCCCCATTACACGGCCTAACACGACTCGTTCATATTGTAATACCAAAGCCCGGAGCCCAGGCAAGTGTGTGTGTGTGGAAGTGTGGTTGTTTGCAGATGCTCTTCGGTCCTGACGGAGGGAGGGGCGTTCTTCCCCGGCGACTGATGCTCCTTAAAATGAGGCGCGAAGAGCGACCGTTAGCCTCGTCTCCAGTAGCGGCGCGCGGCAGGAGCCGCTGGAGAAATGGCTGTTGATATTTGTCCACCTCAGCTGATCTTTATTGACTTGGTTTACGGCTGTTGAAAAAAAAAAAAAGACAGTCTGTAATTGTCGTTCTTTTAAACTCGGATGGCATTATGTGTTGTTTCTGAGAACTCGCCCCGCTATTTACAGTCATCCGAAACAATGGCGTTCTTTTAAAACTTGTCGCATTAAGATCCGCGAAATTAACAGTTAAGATGGGGGTTCTAAGTTGCCCGGAAAAATTAGGTTGGACATAAGCACGTTCTTCTTAGCGGGAGGTTACGAGTGGGGGGCGTGGTGGTGTGTCCTCTTGTCCGGACGCCCGTCTGGCCTCGCGGACTCTGCCACAGTGACACATATGATGGACTGAATCGTCGCATGCCGGGAGACTACACAACAAAGGCATCGCGAGCATTACCAGCCCAGGGCACGCCAACTCTCCAGCGTTGGGTGATTATAAGATAACAAGAGCTTCATGTATTGTTCGGTAATTGTGTTTTTACAGGCGACAGCACCTTCAGTTTAGCGCGCTGTCCAATAGAGGGAATCGTAGGTTTTAAAAGATGTGGTGTGAGCATTGGTTGGGGAAATCATAGTGGGTAAGGAAGGCTATGTGGGGGAAGAAAATGCGCTAATGAAGTATGGCAGGAAACTGAGATGAGAGGGTGTATAAAGAGTGTAAGATATTTCTTGCTATCGAAGACAGTACGTAACCCTGGTAAAGTGACCCTATTGTTTACAAGAGACGGCAGGAGCGGATGGCAGGGACACGTCTATGAGGATATCAGATGGTTTGAGAGTGCGTATGTTAGCGAGAGTATCGCGGGTAGAGAGTCTGTTGGTTAAATAGTATGCTGGTAATATGGGTATGTCAGTCGTAGAGTATGCTGGTTCAAGAGGAAGTTAGTTCGAAAACATATATGAGTAACAGAATATCTTCATGCTTTTCTCATCTTCCATCGTCCCCGCTCGTCCGCACCCGTTCGCCCTGTGAAATTCATTTCCATTTATCATTCCAATCTCGGTCCATTGCTTTGCTTGTTGATGGATCGACCTCTTCCTCTTCGTCCTCCTGTTCCAGCGCCGTCAGACGTCCTCCAGAACAAGGTAGAGGTGGAGGGAGGGGGGAAATGAATATTCCAGAACACCATTTTCTATGACTTCCATGCAAGCCAGCAGGCGTTCCCCGTGACCTTTAAATAACGACACTGTCATCGGTCCTACCCTGGAAAAGCCTAGGAATTTTGTGATCCACTTCACAGAACTAGAATTTAGATCCAGTGGCGACATTTCAAAGTAATTAGTTGACGAGGTACGTACGTTGGTTTTATGGTAAAGAGCAAGGAAAAGAATCGGCTTGATATCGAGAAATGTCAAACGCATGTTGGGGATCCCATTAGGAAGTTAAAGATAACATAAAAGAGAAATAAAAGATGAAAAAAATGTATGTAGTTAATCAGTCCTGTGAACAGTCGGAGGAAAAACCAGAGACAATTTCGGAAAATGGGTGAGGAAGAAATGGAATAGGATTATCTACAGCAGTTTCACGTCAGATTTATGATGTTTGTTTTTATACCATGTAACCATATCTGCCACGGACACTGACAGTCCTTTACAATGTTGCCCCCGAGTGAAATGATTTATTAGAGTATTTTTAGTCTTTAATTCTGTGATATAAATTCTGCTCTTAAGATTTTTCATTTTCTTGCC
The DNA here is from genome assembly GCA_038088735.1 of Panulirus argus. Lineage (NCBI taxonomy): Eukaryota > Metazoa > Arthropoda > Malacostraca > Decapoda > Palinuridae > Panulirus > Panulirus argus. Next base: position 15,365 of record JAYMFT010384836.1, on the reverse strand, counting down.
GGCTATGCCCAGACGAAGCATGAAGACACATAAACACCTCTTGTGGAATTCATTTTTCTTATTTCATTCATATACAACGATGATAATTCAACATTCGTAAGAGATTTTTTTATCGTTATTTGAATTTTCTACGTCAGAATTTGTTTTTCAAGATCTTTTTAGAATCGACCAAAAAGTTTTGGTTTAAGTAGCGTAAATTATGATACATGATCCGTTGTATACAGTTTATTCTTTTATATTTTCTCGGAAGAAATTACTCGGTAACAGGATTTCAGACTGCCTTGGAAACTAAAAGGAAAAATCGACCAGTATGACATCGGTCTTCGTAAGAAATAGCTAATGATTTGGATACACTATTAACACGTCCTCAAGAACCTTATGAATTCCCCCACCAGGATTATTTAGGGGCAAGTGTTGTGGTAAGAGAGAGGATTAATCTGCAATGACTTCATGCTGTTTCGTATAAGTTGTCTCTGCTATTGTAATGTGATGGTTTATAATCATATTTAGTCGTGGCTTTGAAGACCTGAGTCGCAGCCTCTTCCATACGGCTTCCTTCTTTACTCATAAGCATAAAAATGATATAGTAATGTCTTTTTCACAACCATGGGGACAACATTCTAGACCACGACGGGGATCCAAGCTCTTACAGCAAGTCTTGTATATTGTGAGAGTACATTTAGTCCCCTTTCCATGCTTTTGAATTCTTAAAGACCCACATTCCTAGCTCTAGAATTATCCCAAATCCGCGGTTCATAATCTTAAGGTAATTCGACTTTCGTAATTCACGAAGTGATGATAATCCTAGTCCACACATTCCAGGCACAGTCCGTGCTCTGAAGGCACTCCAGGTGCACATTCCAGTCTGGTAGGAACTCTAACCCCAACATTCCATGGTCAACATTCCAGGAAGTGACAATACTCCATCCCCACACTGTAGGATGTACAGGTCTCCCCAGGAGTCCACACCGCAGGCTCTGAAGGTATGGAATCCCCCTTCAGCAGTCCTGGAAGCAAATGTATTTCAGATCCATCTACTGTCCAAACTGTAATTGTTTTCGAAGTTTAGATTCTAGGGGTTGATGACTGCATGTTTTTTGCATTCGTCTGCGTATTTGTCCATGTACCAGATTACATATATCAGTTTATGAGACTAATGGAACATTATCTCTGTGGCTCGCATGTCCAGATTTGAACGTAACGGATTTCGTAGACGGCAGGTGGTGGCTATGGGTGTGTCTTTGTGATGTTACGAAACTTGGAGTATTCGCAGACACCAGTGTGGTTTGTCGTTGTGGCTCTGATGTTCATCTTTGTTTATGACAGACACAGAAAGGGGAAGGATCCCTAGTTGTATTGGTGGGGTGTCTAGAGTGGGACATGTCAAACACGGAACACCAAGGAGGTGCTGAGCAGTTGCTCACTGCCTTCCTTGAGGGGAAATGCAATAATGGATGACTGCGCAATAGCGCTTCAAGTCTCAGGCCCTGGTCAGATAACAAAGCCAGCCCTGAGACTACTTCCCGGCTAGGATGCAGCAAAGATAACACGCAGTTTCCTGTCCGGTAAAAGGATGCTCTGTGATGAGGGAAGCCTGGCGGAGTGAAAGCAAAACCCGGAAAAACGCCATACCCGCAAGGTTTTACCGGACAGGCGGATATGTGTTGGAGAGGCGGGAAAAGCCCCCCCCCCCCACGGCGCCCCTTCCCCACACACACACACACCATCAGGAGAACATTAGCGATGTGCTCGGCTTTCAGACCCCGAGTCCTTGATAGAGGGAAAATGGACGAGAAATACACCTCCAAGTGAAATGGTATATCATTAGGCAGACGTATGCTCAACGAATGTAGGTCATCTGTTCCTGGAAAGAAAAAAAATGACGAGTGTCACATTACACGGGAACGCATGAATACGGTCGTAATGTGATGCTTACAAAGCATCATCATCTTTCTGTTTCCTTCTGTACACCAGATGTTAGGGAGTATTGACTCATTATTAAAGGAAACAAGTTTTCCTTTGTGAATGTGTGAGTGTGTGTGTGTGCGTGTGTGTATATATATTATTGCCTATTTCTAGCTACCTATTTTTATTGTAGGGGGAGGGAGTTTTATCTTGTCAAGTGTGGTGTCCCTCATGAGTCTTTGTTATCGCCTACTCTCTTTGTTCTATACGTTGACGATTCCACTCCACACGCTGCATCTCACGCTCGTTTCCCTCCTCGCTTTGATACTCTTTTTTTCTTGCTCTGAATATGTTTCCTATGCCGCTGTAAGGCATCCCCAAATGGGGAAGCAGCAACCTGCTTCAGTTCAGCCGTTCGTAAACGTGCAATTTTGTACCTGCATCTCTGTCTAAAGCTCACCTGTTTTCTATTATCAGATTGTGGAACACTGCAATTCAACCGTGCTATAACATAAACATGTTTGGCGTGCCCATATCCTTCGCATTGGCCTGGAAACCCCGCGTGCTCAACATTACAAAAGGTGGAGGTGTGTTGTATAAGTGTTGAAGTTATCTTTCTTCGTTGTAGTAATCCTATGTCTATAGGGGGTCTCGATTCTCCTCAGTATGGAGCACTCCTCTCATATACGAGATTGGAATCCTTTCACAATCAGAACAGCCATCTACATTTTACCTGTTCATCCTGCTACCGTCACCTCTCATCAACCATACCCTTAACGTGTGATGGTGTTACTTTCTTACCTCTGTCCAACGGGTGATGTATCGGTCATGGCCGCTCGTGAGCTGTCTATGTGTATCCTGGCTCTTTAAGTCCTGGATCCACGGCAAACACCTGGTGCTTTTTCCTGTGGTTCCTGTTCGGAGACTTATTAGCACCCAAAGACTGACAGTTAACGTTACCTTCTTTCCTCCTATAACGAAGCTGTGGAATTCTCTTCCTTCCCTCGTCTTTTCCCTCTTCCGACAACTTTCCCACATCCAAGGTTTAGGTCTGCGAACAAACTCATTATTTCAGTTAACATTTTCAGCCGAAGTGGTTTAGATCAAGGTACACTTTTGTCCGTTCCATTGAGGCAGCTATAAAGGAGACACTTTCATCTCGATTAAATAACGTATGCGCAGTGATTACAACGATAAGCGCTTTCACTATACCTAATCATTGTATCAATACGTATATTTTGCTTTGTCGGCTTTACGAAGACAAGAGTTAACAAGCACATTTACAATTGCTCTAATGTGAAAATCTAATTGATTAACTGATCAATTCCCTCAACACAAATAATCAGATAACGGTGTTTCTAATTCATCTCCGTATGCCTACTGACCACCAAGTCATTGTGTTTACTCTTTCTCTTTTCCTTTTCCCTGGTTATAAATGGTATCTTTTTTATTCTTTTATTCCTGGTATACCCAAGATCAGACGGAGGAATACTCTCTGAGACAGACCGGGTCAGAGCTCGAGAGCCTCAGAGTCCAACCCGGACGCTTGTTACAGCGTTTGATCTCACGGAAGTCCATGGTAGTGGAAAAAATGAAAAAAAAAAAAAAAAAATCCACCTTCCCCAGTATGGTAGTGGGATTCGGTAATCTACCACTCCAACGGCATCGGAGACGCTACTCAGTACGAGGAATCCTTTAGAGAAGGACTCCATTTGCCTCCACTTCTTCTGTCGTGATCCCATTGGGTATAAAAGACGTCGACCTACATACACTGCCGCCGCCGCTCTGGTAATAATAAGCTTAACTTTCCATCGTATTCAGACTTAGAGCGCGGAGTTCAGATACTTGGTGGGGCAAATAATCAGGATCCGGGAATTTCGGTCAGGCACAGCGAATATTATTTTCGCTTGTCGCTGTTTAGCATTACAGGTCAGATTCAGCAAGTTTCAGTTTCGTTTCTCACAGTGTTTTGATCGTCGGTCAGAAATGGCAAGTTTCAGTTTCGTATCTCACAGTGTTTAGCATTCGGTGGTAATGTAATAAAACGAACTATTCCTAATGTTTAAGTACACTTCACTGTATAACGGAAGACAGCTCGGTTAGGATGTTATTGACTATGTTATCGAGACTGCAGAATGTTTTCTACCACACAAACAAAAAGAGAGATAAGTTGTAAGTTTACTTCAGTTACCAGTTGGTCTAAGTTGGTTTAACGTAACTTTTTACCGTAAGATTCTTAGACGGAAAGGGAGTAGTAGCCTTGCACATACCATTACCACTGGTACATCATCTTTGGTACCAAAAAGTGAATGTAAAGATTATCATTGCAGACACTAGACTACACAGGCACCATTTTTGAATACTGTAAAGAAATTTTTATTTGGGGGTTTGTAAGCAAGTTAAGAAAAATCACCGTTGGCGAGATCATTTGACGAAACAGAGTTCAGTCTCCTCAAAGAACGTCTTGCTTCAAAAAAATCCACCCCATCCCTGCTACTGAGTGAAGCGCAGCTTTGGAGCAGCAGAAGCCCCTGGAAAAAGGATCTTGGGGTAACACCAGAAGGTCTTGGGGTAATTATAGAAAACTAAGGTATATAAGTGTATCATCACTGTCATTGTTGTACAGCCCCAGGACTCCTTAATGAAGACACCCAAGGCTCCGAAGATGCGCTCCACGAGCAAGAAAATGACCTGGGTTGGTGAGAAGGCAAATGCGAAAGAAACGGGCGGCACACCTGATAAAGGAGGAGCTGCGAGACTGTGTTAAATGGAAGGATTTACCAGTTGGAGTAAATGAAAGCAACGCAGTACATACGTTTGAAAACATACGTGGCAAGTACTTAGCATCAAGCCCACGGCCGACTTAATTTGTACCTCATGAGACACAAAGTTTCCAGATCTTTTTCTTCCGTTTCTGATCTTTGCTGGCAAAAGAAGCACCGAAAAGATCCATTGGTCTGTTGCTGTTTGCATTCCTTTGTATTCCTTTTTACTGTATAGGACCACGAGAGGTGGATGATTGTTAATGCTCTTGTACCCAATACAAAAGGGAGTGAAGATAAATGTAGTAGTGCTTTTAGGAGTAGATGAGCGAGTACTTTGGCAATTTTGATTTAAGGGATCGAGTCTTCGTGCAAGCGGATCTGCAAACAAGTGTGGGTGATTAACCAGTTTTGGTATGACCGTGGGCGTGGGATCCCGGGCGTAAATGAAAATGGTAAAAGCTTGGCGAGGTGAGATTAGGGGTCAACGAACATAATTGGATTATGTGCTGATAGAGAGGCGTAAAGAGGAAAGGCTGTTGGACGTCAACGTACTGAGGGAAGGGTTAGAAGGTGGAATGTTTGATATAATTACTTGGTGGTAGATTTCGGAAGTGGGGAAGTGACATATGTGTGAAAGAAGTGGTGGAAGAAAGCAAGCCTGAAAAGTGGCTTGTATGCAGAGATACGAAGAGAAATTGGGTAAAGAATGGCACAGGAAAATATGTTAATCTTTTTATACATGCACACCATTTTCCGCATGAGCGAGGTAACGTCAAGAACAGATGACAGCCTTAGAGAGAAAATTACTCTCTCGGCTCCTTGCTCTGTTCCTTCTTTTGGAAAGTGATACCGGAAGGGAGGGTTTCCAGCCACCCGCTGCCGCCTCTTAGTTGCCTTCTACGATGCGCAGGGAATAAATGGGCAGTGTTCTTTCTCCCCTGTCCAGAGGGATAAGGAATATATATATATATATATATATATATATATATATATATATATATATATATATCTCGAAAGACTGTTCGTAAAGGGAAAAAGCCACTAAATCACCCCATAAGAAACTTGTCAAACCTTTCATACTCGTCAAAGACCTATTCCAAAGAGCAATCTTGTAGTAAGGGTTTGTGGTGGCTAGACATTCTCGTAACATATAATTGTATTGCCACTGTAATGGAGGAACATATACTTGGCTACATGATCGTAATAACAAAATTCAGCAGGTGACAGCTGGTGCCGAGTAAATAATGGCTGGCAATACCATCTTTGTTTACACCCAGAAGACACACTCACTCTTGCTCCATGACGGAGGACAAGTGGATGCATTAGTCTGGCGTTGTGAGAGCCTTGACGAGGGTATCATACTTCCAGGCCCGGTATACAGGTGAGCACTTAGCTGAGTGGAACGCAAATTAGAATGAATAACTGTGTCAGCAGGAACCAGGGAGAGGGAGAGAGGGAGTAGTGAGGACATGATGGAGGATCTTCTCGCCATCCCGACTGCCTCCACAAATTGCTCCACGTCCTCCACACTGGTAAGAAGCCTGTCCACCTCATACACTTCTGGCTCGACTTCTCCATGATATGTTTGCCGATTTATTATTCAATTCTTTCTTATATATATATATATATATATATATATATATATATATGTATGTGTGTGTGTGTGTGTTGAAAAATTCAAGAAATATAAATACAAAGGAACACCGTGGATGAACCAATAGGAACAGCAGATAACAGAGACAGAGAGTCCGGTCTTGCAACGAAGAAAGATAAGAAGGTGAAAATAAATCGCTCAGTACCACCAGAGTCTGGACTCTGTGCCGTCGGAAGTTATTCCTGAGACCTCCAGGTGCTCAGTACATCTGAGAGCTCAAGGTGCTCAGCACACTTGAGAGCTCCAGATGTTCAGAGCATTTTGACGAGAACACCGGAAACCACAGAAACATAATAACTGCAACGAAAATCCAACTAGTATTACAAGAAAAAACATAACATTTTATTAAGATGATAAAAAAAAAGGTGCAATTCAGTATTAGATATCGTAACAAATAAATCAGAGACGAAAATGTGTAATTTATTTCATACACATCGTAACAAATCAACCAGCCAAGCCTCGCCAGTGGCCACAGCTCAGTGGCGATGAGACAGACGGACTCCCCACGGGACCCGATGCCTCATTATCAGTTTTCCCAGAAGAGACCGCAACCTGACCACGCTCGAGGACACTGGAGAGGAGCCAGCAATTAAGCTATTATCCCCCCCTAATTTCCTCGTGGGGGCCGGCGGAAAGTAAAATAATCTCGAGAAATCCTTTAATCCCTCTTGGATTACGGGGGTTTCCTCAGGGGTCCCATCTAGCAGCGTTCCTTTAGGGTTTGATATGCATCGCCGCGCGGGAAGACGATAGGAAATAAAGACGGAATAACGTAAGTACCTTAACGTAGGAGTTTTTGCTGCTGTTTATCGATAATAATTTCTTTAAAAGAAAAAGAGCGAAACTTCGAAATAATTCACGTTTCACGGTGACAAAATTATTATCCATATTTTATTTCGGTGTGTCACGACGTACGTACGTGCCCACGTGCCCTACGTGCTCTCTCGTCCTAGAGGAAAAAATAGAAATAGTTGATATAGAATTAGGATTGGTTTCTGACACCATTTTTATCAATTTATATATTTATGATTACCCAAGGACCGTTTTCTGTTCAAGGTTCTTGGTGTTGCCACCCAGGACCTCTTTTCTAAAGGTTTCTGCATCCTTAGGCTGAGCTACTTCCAGTAGCAGGGAAGAGTGAAGTTCTTTGGAGTAGAGAGTTCTCTGACGAGACTGTACTTCCAGCGACACAGCCTCGCCAAAGGTGACTTTTCTTCCGGGGTGTAGAGTCGCATTGCGTACCGGAATTATGCCAAAGATCCTGTAATTTGTTCTTCGTTTAATCATTATATATGCAAATCATTTGTTATTATTCTGCTTTACATATATCAACGTAAGATCATGAGAACTTTTCTAAATTTACACGAGTTTTTCAATATGATGTAATCTAAGAACTTAGCTGTGGTGTAGGGAAATAACCTGACAACATGGCTATGGTATGGGAAAATAATTTAAGATTTTGGCTGTGGTGTTGGGAAAGAACTTAAGAATTTAGCTGTGGTATATGAAAATAACCTAAAAACTTTCTTTTAGCGTGTAATGATATAACCTAATATCGTGGTCACGGTATAGGGAAATATTCCAACAAGTCCAGGTCTAGAATACGCTAATGATCCAGTGTTTTTAATAATTTAGCGAACGTGAATAAAGTTGTAAGTGGTCCACTGAGCCGTAGATAATCTAGATAATCCAAAATTTTGACTGGACGGGTGAATCAATGAGTTGAATATTCTCATGAAACCATTTCCTGAGTCTTTTGAGGTCATCATCTGAATCTGCTTATGAGACCATGTCCTGAATATTCTAATGAATTCATGCCCCGTCTATTTGAATGGATTCATTTCCTGCTTGTCTTTGTGGATCGATACCCTCAATATTGTAATGGATCTGTGTCCTGATTCAATTAGGTCCTGAATATTTTGATCAACCAGTATAGTCCTGAATATTCTAGTGAGTCAGTTCCGTGCCAAAGCATCATCGGTAAATAATACAGGAGAGAGGAGTTCCCGTGTTGTATGTCGATGGATGACGAAGGATTCCCTCATTACAATGGAAGGGATATATGTACTAACACTCCTGGTAAGAGAGTTTCTCAGTCATCCGTATGTGACCCCATGCTTGGCCAGCAGATGGGTGACGAGCTAGCGAGACGGGTGACCCCCTCCCACGAGTACGTTGCTTTCAGCTGCTGACCCTGGGGGATGACTTATGGCTGACCCTGGGGGATGACTTATGACTAACCCTGGGGGATGACTTATGACTGATCCTCAAGGATGACGTATGGCTCACTCTGGAGGAATTAGTAACAGCTAACCCTGGTGGATGATTTATGGCTGACCCTGGAAGATGACGTATGGCTGACCTCTGAGCGCCCGTGGAATATTGGCTTCTTCATGAACCTTGGTTCGGTGGCGAGGCTAGTCGTCTGGGGCGACGAGTCGATAAGAAACTTCTGATAGTTTCCCTCAGTCTTCGTGTACCAGGTTTCTCTGTGTGGGTAATGTTACCTTTAGAACGTTGGAGGCAGAACTTGGCTGCCATAAGTCATGCAATCACCCCCATAATAGTTTAATGAAGGGAGATTCAACGTGCCATCCTGCTCCTCAAGAAGAACAGTCAGTTTTGGACTTTAAGAATGTACTCTACGTTCTGTGTATTATTCACGTATACTAAAGAAAGCATTCAATACTCTTGGATCATTTTTCGTTCTCAATATATACATTAAATGCAACCGAGTATCCGAACGATTGTTGATTACTTGGAATAAGTTTACGTGAAGTAATTAAGTCAGAATGAATGCCCAAGAACCTGTTTTTTTAAACATTAACATATGCGGAGATGCTTTTGTGTATTCTAACGAAATATTTTAACCTAATTTATAGATTTTCCAAGAATTAAGATAAAGTGAAGCCCAGTCAAGAAGTGGCTCTGGCCAGGGGTTTAGCAGCCAATTACCCGAGTGGATCCAGCTCAAGGAGTGGCCGAGTATGCTAACCATCTTACATTTTCCCCCTGAAGATGGAGAAACATCCCCCTCGACGTCCATGTCCAGCACGGTGGTACGTACCCTTGCTCCATACAGGCTTCCGCCGTGGCCATGTACTTCAGCGGGAACCGGACGGGAATTTACATAATGTTCCCTCGTCTTTAAAGCCACTTAGATCCTATCCACTGCAACTCAGGCAGCCACCTTCTTGTCGGCTCGTGGAGAGAGAGAGAGAGAGAGAGAGAGAGTGATATTTATGGTGCAATTGTTCTGAGTACTCTCAGTCCGGGATATGAATCTTTAGCCAAGTGTCCACAGCAGAGGTGCTCCGTCAGGTGAATAAATCCCCCCACGCTCTCCTCTCCTGACCTATATATCTTTACAGTTGTCTCGCGTTATGTATCGTTACCAGATGTGCACGTGGAAAGCAGACTTATGTCTTTGATAAACTAGATGCCAATCGCCGTATCTCTGGATTGCTTGCACGGGCTTTCGCAAGAATCTACATTGCAAGGATCATAGAGGCAAAATGTATCTTTTTTTGAGACCGAATTCTGCTGGAAGGTCTCTTGGCTGGGTTTACAGGAGGAGGCGATCTGCAGGCATTCCTTAAATGCTTCAAGTTATCGTAACGAAGCCATTAAGTCATCATGCTCGATCGAGGTGTCGGTATTGAATTACTTATTAGGCCAGAGTTCGTTGCTTACCAATTAACCATACGTATTACAAAATGAGATACGTTGGTATCCTTGAATTCCTGGCCGAACCTAACCTGAAAAATTAAGCCATCGTGCGCCCACGGTTTAAGTTATCGTACGATGACGCCTGTTTCACCATAATTTCAAGAACACCCAGCATATCTGTCGACGAGGCTGGATCCCTCACCAGCAGGATAAATGCTAGTGACAGTAAACTTTCTTTTCCAAACTGACGCAGGCCTGGAGAGATCATCTCCATTTTTCAGAAATCTGTTTAGAACTTTCTGACTCGTGTTTTCGCTTGATAGTCATGGAAATGGATATTTCTGTTTAATCCCGATCCGGGGAGACTATGTATATTCTCATGCTTGGCGTATGTCAGAGTTGATGATGTCGGATGTCACTTGCTAAAAAAAAAAAATGATCCCTTTTTGTGCAGTTTTTCTTCGGGCAAAAGGAAATTAATGAGGAATTATAAAAGAATTTTAAAGAGATACAATAATTTCCGACCTAGATTAGCCTAGGAGACACAGACGTAATGGCACGGAGAAACATCGTCAAGCAAGCGATACCGTAAATTCCAAATTCTCGGAACGCATCGACCGGCAAAGTTCACGGTTCCTACGTTCCTTCTGCGACACTGAATCCTGTCATTCGAGAAAATTAAGTTAATTCCGGAAACTAGAGCATACGAATCTGAAAAGTTTGCGGAGGTAATGGACTTTTTTCTTTTCGGGCGAAATACGCCTGAGAATGTGTATTTGATATTTCCAGGATTTGTTTCAAAGCATGTAAACTTCTAGAAGACGAAGCGTGTAAGCTTATTACTAAAGTTTCAGCTTCAAGCATCCTAAACATTTCAGGGCATCAGCAGAAGCATAACACAAAAAAAATAGACGGTGATATTGGATGCGTTCGGCCCGTGCGTCGTGTCATATTGAACGAACTGGAGTAGGAAAAATGCGTAGCGTTATTACGTGTTCCGGGGCCGCTCTGGTAGGGTAATGGTGTGTGACAGAAAAGCGCTCATATAGATGGCGCGGAAGTGCAATGAAGCCAGCTATGTGACGCGCGTTCTGTGTGTACCTTTTGTTGGCAGTATTTTCACCCGCTTTTGTTCCAGCAGATGCTTTTTTTTTATTATTATTTTTTGCTATCATTCTTATTCTATACGGCGGTATTCGCTAAATCATAGGAGGTGGGTATTGTGTGGGTAGCTTTAGGGTGCTTGAGGAGGTGATATCGCTTATTACGACGTTATGGGGGAAGGACACAACCAAGACACTATAGGGGTAAGACTTAAGAAGTTCGATTTCTTATATTTCCCCCTCAGGCACCTCCTCAAGGACGCGGAATGAATCAGCCTGATTACTTCGGCCGTTATCCTTGTCTCAGTAGCCTGGTACCCCTCGAGCATGACGGTACGTCCCTTGGGTGTGATGAACTCGGGTATGACGACAAGCAATCATAACCAAAGGCTGTACAATCGTTGTCATGGTTCGTATCGTCATTTTCGAGAGATTACACAGAGAAAAGATAATTCTGGCAATAGTTGTACAGATGTGGCACCCAGCGACAAATGCATCGTTGTGCTGATCCGAGGACAGGTGTACGTTTGAACTGGTAACAGATGTGCTATTGTTTGAACCGATGGTAGATGTACAGGTATCCTGATGTGATAACAGGTGTGCTAGTGTCTAAAGCGGAGGCAGGTGTACAGATATGCTGATGTTCGCACACTAGACTAATGAGATTCTTATTCCACGTGTATTTCGTCCTCATATACGAGGAGCTTGTAAAGGGTGAGTGACCTCGAGCCGTCCGTAATGAACATATAGAAAGGAAGAGTTGGTCCCCTGCAGGGCACCCTTGCGTCCTTCATTTCCGTCCCGGTGAGGAGGTAATGAAGACCTCTTCATGGTAAGTTGCTAATTTATCTTATTATACCATTTTTTTTGTGAGAGGTCCGTGTGCTTCCCGTTTTCAAGGTTGCCAACCGTAGTTCACTTTCGTGCGCTTCCACTGAGAAGTTATAGTGCCGAATCTGTGATCTGGTACGAAACTGTTGTCTTTTGGTTTTCGGTCGGTCGACGGGTAGAGAGACTTCTCTGTTCTTGTCTTGATTCTAGTTTTCGTCTCCTTCGGGCATCGTCCTAAACACACGCTTGCAGGTGTTCCTGAATGTAGGAGTAAACTGCACAAAGGGATGTAAGCAGCGCCTTTGATAAGGTGTTGGAGAATGGCCTCCACTAACCAATTGCAACTACTGGGAGAGCCACATGTCACCGAGATTACTGTCCAGCTTCCAAAATAAATATTTGAAAACCATAGACTCTGCACCATTACAAGACTTCACATTACCAATCTGGATGCATCAAGACATCCTTTCTGTCACTAGCGCTCTTCATAACCCACAAATCAGACATTTTCCTCCAGCAGGCAACATGAGTATGGACAAATATATAACAAATGACGCCTCACAGACAGTTTGGTCTCCAGTGATATGCAATGCGTCCCGTACAGAACAACCTTCAATAAAGGGAAGCGTCCGGACTCATGGTAAGAAAACTGGTTGGAAGATTAAAACAAATAAAACGTGTGGCGTCATCAAGATAGATAAAACACCAGAAGGGCTTTTGAGAACTGAGCCACACGCTATGATCACGAGTTTTGATACCAGACCACATAAACAAAAAACCAGCACTGGAGAAAATGGTACTCATAAACATTACGTAAATTCTAGCACCTCTCAGAGAAATCAAAGCAGCATCTTCGCACGTTCATGATCCTTTCCACGTCACTTCCTACGCTTCACCCATCTGGCTTACAAGTGCGCGTATACCCACACTGCAAGGAGTACAAAACAGGACATTGAGGTTTTTTGTCACTGATGACAATTACCAATAACACTGACAGTACCGAAGAACGCCATCTACCCCTGACGATAAAACAGACTGGCAGGCAAGTCTTACTGACGACCAGACAAGTCTAACTGGGCAAGTCTTACTGACAATACCAGCCAAATGTTACAGAAAACACTTACGCTCATACCTGATAAAAGTCTTACAGACGATACTTGGCAAGTCTTGGGCAAGTCGTACTGACATCACCGGGCAAGTCCTACGGGAAGACAGTGAGGCAAGACTAACGAACAATACGCACTTAGCCGAGGTCTTACCAGCGTTTGCTATGCGCCGTGGTCAATACTACCGGCAGCAGCTGAACGTTCGAGTCTTCATTTTATACAAATTACGTCAGACGATGAAAGCGGCCTGAACAATTCAAACGTTCTTCATTGCAAACGGCATGAAGTGGGGGGGGGTGAGAAAAAATATGCAACGACTTTTTTTTTCTCGCGTTACTAGCCAATATCCACACCTTCCTGGGATTACATCTATTTTTCCCCGAATTTTAAAGCAGGCCGCTGGGTGGTAGAAGGTAGTATTTAATTACAGACAAGAGGAACACATTCTGATTTTTTTTTTTCTTTCTTTCCTCAATCCAGAATTCAGGATTGACTCTTGGGAAACCATTAGTGGGGAACCCACGGAATAAATTGTTTGAAAAGGGAAGAATTGGCGGCCATTAAATTTTGACGCAACAGAGCATCCGGGCCAACGTTGAGAGCCGCCAGGCTGAGACAAATGTCTCTCGCGAACAGTCGCACGGACGAGGTCTCGCACGAACACGTACAGACGCACGGACGAGGACTCGCACGAACACGTACAGTCTACATGGACGAGGTCTCGCACGAACACATGCATTTACACGGACGAGGTCTTGCACGAACACGTACAGTCACACGTACAAAGTTCGCACGAACACGTACAGACACCTGGACAAGTACGCACGAACACGTACTAGTGAGCCTCAAAGAAGACCTGACAGTTAAAGCTCGGAAGACGAGTGAATATGTCACTTGAAGAGCGAGTTAGTCATTAGGAATCACAAACAAAATAAAATGGAACCCAAAGATCAGCCAACCATGGACGAGCTGGTCGATCGACCCAGCCACCTGCCGGTGAAATGGCCCACCAGACCAACGGTGACCTGGTTAACCCAGACCTAGAAGAGCGGCCCACTCTGACTCCAGCGGAGTGACCCACCCAGCCCCTGAGAGAAAGGCCCGACCAGCCCCAGTGGCCCTACCAAATCCCTGGGGTGAGTGGCCCACCAAGCCCAAGGGGAAACGGCCCATCTAGCCATTACGAGAGTAGCCGACACAGCCCTCGGGGGAGAGTGGGTCGTTCCATCAGTCTCCATAATAAGCATCAGATGTTCGCCGGTGCCAGTGAGTACCATCACAGCCACACGACTGGCGGTTGTCATCAAGAACTCCTTCCATCGAGCCCAGAAAGACTCCTTCCTACCGCTACTTAATTTTACCTGGAAGCCCAAAACATGGAGCACACCCTTACCAACAACTGACTTCATCACTGAAAGAAGCAAAAGATTCGCTCTTGTTTTAACAATGTAGATAAAAACCAGTTATGATAAAAACAGCCTTACATTAACTACACGGTTATTTTGTCCTGTTGCCGAATGTTTCAAGTTTCAAGACATACTGAAAGTTACTTTGCATCACAGTCTTCAGTAGCACCAGGTGCGTGCAGTCCAGCGAGAAACTCCAGCATTGTCATCTGCTATAGATAAATCAAGACGTAATTTCATATCCAAAAACGTCAAGCGTAGCTTAGGTCCGGAACAGAACTTTTATTTCGTTTATAATGTCCTTACCAAGTGGGAGGCCGAAGACTTGTTGAAAACATAAGGTGCTTAGAATCTGTATCGACACGCACCTTCAGCAGCGAGCCTCAAGCCGAACATGATGGCACAATGAGAAAAAAAAAATCTAAAACGTTAGAAACACCAAGCACCTTCACATCACTGAGTCTATCCTTTAGAAACACCAAGCACCTTCACATCACTGAGTCTCTCCTTTAGAAACACCAAGCACCTTCACATCACAGAGGCTCTCCTTATTTATACGACGAGAGATCGACGTTCACAGCATCGGACAAGATCGCACTCTTTATCTCTCCTGTAATCGATCGAAGGCCAACACCTGAGTGGCGCTGCTGCGGTACACAGATCGCTGCTTCAGTTTCCATTTGTCCCAGTTAAGTCTCACTTAACCACATGCCTGACTTACCAGTTCCCAGGGAACTTCTCTTTTACGTAACTCATCGGCAAAAACTACCCCTTTTGACAACTGTTCAGAGAAACCCCAGTTGGTCAGGCTTTTTAACGTGTGTGTGACGGATTGTGAGGCGTCTGAGGACACGAAGAATATATATATATATATATATATATATATATATATATATATATATATATATATATATATATATATATAT
>JAYMFT010384825.1:0-20225 GCA_038088735.1 Panulirus argus | reverse complement strand
TGCACTCATACGCTGATGACTCAACACTGCATTCATCCACATCTTTCAGTTCTGCTCCCTCTTCTTTCACTCGATCTACGTCTCGCCTTGTCACAGCTTCCACAATAAACTCGGACTTGGACAGATTATCTCAGTGGGGTAGACAAAATCTAGTTAAGTTTAATATCTCCAAGACCCAATTTCTACCCATCTCTATCGAGAACTCCTCACAACTCACGTATCTCCTTTGAAAGTCCTGTAATTCCACCTCTTGCCATCCAATCTTTCTTTGAAACCCCATGTTATAGGAGTAGCTGTCTGCCTCTAAGAAACTGGGTGTCCTGTTCTGATTTTGAAACTTCTGAACAGTTGCTCCATTTATACATGGTAATGATTCATCCTTTTGGGGTTGTATGCTTACTTGACAGAATTGAGTCGAAAATGATCCAACTTGTAAACTGTCCCAGGCAAGCTTTCAAACTTTACCCCTTGCCTTATGCTGCAGTGTTGGTTCACTTTCCCTCTTCTATAGGTATTGCTTTGGCTTTTGCTCCCGAGATGGATGCTTTTGTGCCCCCGCCACTAGCTAGACCATGCAATACTCGGCAACCTGCTGCATCACATGATTATTGTGAGGCCATTGGCAACTCAAGGGTGGGCTGTTTGAGAACTGTTGCTTTCCCAACACATTGAAACTTTTAAATCTCTACCTTCTCATGTCTTTCCCAATAACTATTATGTGGCACATTTGAAATTTCAGGGCTTTCACTTCCAAAATTTGTAGATAGCTTTCCTTGTCTTTTTCCATTTCATTATTCTCTCCATATTTCAATTAAGGCTCAGCCTTGATATGGACTTTTGTTTGTGACTGAAGAATTCAGCATTACATATATATGTGTGTGGATGTAACCAAGATGAGAAGAAAGGAGAGATAGGTAGTATGTTTGAGGAAAGAAACCTGGATGTTCTGGCTCTTAGTGAAACGCAGCTCAAGGGTAAAGGGGAAGAATGGTTTGGAAACGTCTTGGGAGTGAAGTCAGGGTTGATAAGAGGATAAGAGCTAAGGAAGGAGTAGCACTACTCCTGAAGCAGTAGTTGTGGGAGTGTGTGATAGTGTAAGGAAGTTAATTCCAGATTGATGTGGGTAAAACTGAAAGTGGATGGTGAGAGATGGGTAATCAGTGGTGCTTATGCACCAGGTCATGAAAAGAAAGATCTTGAGAGGCAAGTGTTTTGGGAGCAGCTGAGTGAGTAATTTGGCAATTAAGGGTATAATTGGTGCACATGGGGTGTTCAGTGTTGTGAACGGAAATGGTGAAGAGCTTAGGATTTGTGTGCTGAAAAAAGACTAGTGATTGGGAATACCTGATTTAAAAAGAAATATTCACAAGTATACGTATGTGAGTAGAAGAGATAGTCAACAAGTATTATTGGATTACGTATTAATTGATAGGCATGTAGAAGAAAGACTTTTGGATGTTAATGTACTGGGATGGGCAGCTGGTGGGATGTCTGATCACTATCTTGTGTAGGCGAAGGTGAAGATTTGTAGAGGTTTTGATTAAGAATGTTTTTAGAGGGTTTAACAAGTTTACATAGTTGTTTGCTGATATGAGTTACCGCGAAAACTGTTTGACTTCCATCATTTGTTCAGTGAACTGTAATTCTTTATGTAGATTATATAGTTGGAACAATTTTGATACGTCTTCCGTACTAAAGCTGATACTAAATGGGTACAGCAGAGGAAAATTTTGAGGTTGGATCTGGGAAAGTTGGTTTTCTGCAAACTCATGTGCAGAAGGAGGTCCCTAATTTATCAACGAGAATATTCTAACTGAATAGTCAGTGATAGATGTTGCCAGAGCTAATCAGTTATGGACACAATTGTATATAGCTGCTATAGTAAAATATAATCGAATAGTTCTGTGTCCAGTTTCATTTACCTGATTTCACTCTATATGACTGTTCACACTGACGCTCTCTACCACAAGCACCACGATGCGTCCTGAGATGTACATTTTTCCGCTGAACTACGACGCCAAATCCGTCACCACCAGGGAGGAGGGGCACCGTAAACATTGCGTCACATGCCACCCATTGGACGATCAGGGTTGTCATCCCCTTCAGTACCACGATACGATTCTTGAACACGATGGTACGAGCCTTGGATATGATGCCCTAGTCTTTTAACCCATAAGGGTCAGGTCTCAGGTGAGGTTATCATATCCGAGCGTCTTATTGTAGCGTTAAGAGAAGTATTGTACAGAAGTTCCGTCACCCATGAGTTATCGTACACACAATAACAAGAACATCCCGTATTATGATACGAGAGGACCTTATTTAGATACTATCCTCCAGAACCGCTGTTGTCCAGACGCTACCGCCTCTTGTCCAGTACTCAGACGGGCGACAGCTGATTTATTGTCGAGCCACTATTATCACGTATGAGGAAACTATCATTAATAATAAACTTGCAGAATAATTAGACGCAGTTAGGAAACTATCGTTGGTTAATGAAGAACCATTAGAAATAAATGAAAAAAAAGTGACAAGTGCTGCGATTTTTCTTTCGTCGTTATTTTAGAAAAGTAAAAAAAAAAAAAAAAACGTAAACATGTACCTGGTTGCGAACCTCATCTCCAATCAACATCACTCATAATGTAACTCAGTCAGCCACATTCATTATCAACGTCATCATCCAGAAGACAACACGCACCAGACATGAACACCGTGTGGTCCACAGGGACCACCCGTCAGTCATACTGCCAGTGGACCCGTCGTTCAAGCATCACCACCTGTGAGCCATGGTGGCCCTAGCCTTACCTCCTCCTCGGGTGTGGGCGTCAGATCGCGCACGTCCAAGGCAACCCGCATGAGCACCCCTCGCTCCCACGAGCCGTCTGGCAACACTGTGTTGTACTGTGGGGGAAGAGAGCAGTGAACACGATTACTGGTACTCTCGCTAAAGATTTAAAGAAAGTGAGTTTGTTTACTGCAAGTGGGAGTATTTACTGCGTGTAAGTCTGTATTCTGCAGGTGGGTGTAATAACTGGAGCTGGGTGTATTTTACTGATGCTGCGGTGATGTCTACAAGTGCTTTGGGTGCTTTTTATGTAGCTAAGTGTATTTACTGGAGGTGACTGTGTTTCCTGGAACAGAGTCTATACGTATTTCCTGGAACAGTGGATACTGGGTATATAACTGGAACCGAAGGTATGTTTACAGGTGCAGTCGATGTATTCACGAGAACTGTGTGTGTGAGTGTGTTAACATGATATGTACAAATGTATTGGTGTTATGAGTGTATTTATGGTGATGCATATCTGTTCGTGTTGTACTTGAGTTTATTGGTGTCGTGTGGATGAGTTTATTGATGCTGTGTGGATGAGTTTTTGATGCTGTGGGTATATTACCTGGTTCTGGGGATGTGTTTATTGTTGCCGTAGGCATAATGATTGGTAATGTGGATAGGATTATTGGGGTTGTAGGCGTATTAAATGGTGGTGTGAATGTTTATTGGTGCATGTGTTTATTGTTCCTGTGGTTATATTAACTTATGCTGTATTCATTGATACTACGAGTTTAGTGTGTTTGTAATGATAGAGATTTTGCTGCTTCTGTGACCGTATTTACAGGTGTTTTTAGTGTATTTGATGTTGCTATGGATGATTGTATGTCACTGTGGATGTGTGTACGGTGTTACGGATGTATATAAGTTGACATGGATGAGGTATATATTGTTGCTATGAGTACATTTCCTAATATCCCACGATTTTTAGCGTTCCTGTGAACGTGTTTTCTGTTGTTGCATTTTGTTTATTGTTGCTGTGGTGGGTAGCGGTGTGAGTGGGGTTAATGGTAATGTCTGGGTGTGTTTTAGTGATGCTGTGTTTCTTGTGTGCTGCGGTGTATTTAGTGGTGCTATTGATATGTGTCTTGACGATGAAGATATGTTTACTGGTGATGTAGGTGTGTCATGTGATGTGGTGTTGAGGTTAGGTTTAGTAGTGACGGGGGAGTGTCTGTGGTATGTTGAGACGTAATGTTGCTATGTTCACTTGTGTTGAAGTGTTTCTAGTGGAGTGTTTAGAGTATGTCGATGCTGCGGGTGTGTTGAATGGTATTTTAGTGTGCTTCATATTCTTGGAGTAGTTAGTGGTGCTACAACTATGCCTAATGATGCTGCTGAATGTTTTGTATTGTTCGCACAGAACGTTTTTTTTTAGCGGTGGTGTTGATCTGTCTGATGACACTGGCTCTGTTCACCTGTAGTGTATATGCGTCTCGGTAGAGCTGCGGCATCTTTAATGGTGCTGCGGTTGTGGTTGGTGAAGTTCTACAGTAGTTCATAGTGCTGTGGCTCTGGTGGGTGGTGCTGCGGGGTGTCCAGCGATGCTGTGGTAGGTTTGGAGTCTTTTTTTCTTTTTTCTTGCCGTGCTGTGGTGTATTGAATAGTCGTGGGGTCATCTTTAGTGGTTAATTGTGGTGTTTTGTCTTGTTCTCTAGTTGTGTCAAATGTATCTATAGATATTGTTATGTCTACTGTACCAATAGATATTATCATATCTAGTGTATCTGCAGATAGTGTCAGTGCTGTACAAAAAAAAATTATCTTTGTTTTCTCAGGTACTGAAAAGAACTGTGAGCAGTGTTTAGATTTCAGAATAATGCCATGGTGTTCATTAAAAACAATACCTTATCAATTTTCTTTACTCTGGGCCTATATCTTAAAGAAATGGCACCGTTTCCATTATACACGTATAATTCAAAGAGAAAAGAGAAAATTTTATCTAGAACTCTAGACCTAAAATCAGTATCCAAAACAGGTTAGGGTAAAGAATGAATCTATCTCTCGACAGCCAAGCCAGACAAAATTCTGTACAAATCTGTCTTTTGTATCTTTAATTAGCAACTTAGGTTATGAATATATGTCTCTCTAGCTATTCATATGGAAGTTATATACGATTAAATTTGAAATATACTTACCCATCTAACTGTTTATTCACCTACATATCTGGATATCTCCCTCTCCTGAATCCACTGATCTCCCTATCTCTTCATGAGTTCACATCTGTCTGTAGACATTCAGGACCTGGACATCTGAAGGACTGGGAGAACATATGCCAAACGAAGACACAGGACTCGACTTACGTAACGTTGGAACTCGGCGTAGTCGACGTAGCCCTTCTGTTGTTTGTCTGCCTCCCTCAGGAGCTTGAGGGCCTGGGGTATTGCTTGCGCGTTGTTAGTGCTCCTTAGGATACGGTCCTCGAATCCCTCAAGGTTTATCCTGCCGCGGCCCTCCTCCAGGCGATACCAGACGTCCTTCCACTCACAAGGTCCTCGACCTGTGGTGTCGGTTTGTGTTGCGTTCTGTAGACAGAAGGAAGCAGTGCAAGATTCCAAATCTCTGAATCTATCACCAGATCTCTGGATGTTTAAGTCAGTTTATGTGGATTTATTTAAAAAGAAAATAACTTTGTGCCAGTTTTAGGATGATCAACATTACAGAGCAAAACAATTTTCTGTGCTCTGGTATGTGTGAGTTGTGGACCTGTAGACAAGCTCTGCCTTAGATTATTTAAGCTCTCTTGCCATCTCGTGTCTGCACAAATCGTTTTTTAATGTAATTATAACAAAGTCCAACAAACCTAAGGACCTTAGTCCCCGGTATCTTGTAGTGCTAAGAATCTCCGAGTTCTCGCCTAACTCTACCGCCAATGAGAGGGAGTGCTCACACAGTAGCAGTACCGGCCCCTCCCACGACATTTTCCTCTCTAGTAGACCTTCCTCTTTTTATATTCACTGTACCAACATTTGTGGTCTCCTTAGTGACCTCTCTTCTGGTGAACACTATCTGCCGTGTACCTCTCAATATTTCACTTCTCAATGAGACCCTATTGTTTAATGGTGTTTCCACTTGCCCCATTTTCATATCTGACTATAATCTCTACTCACGATTCCGGTTCAAAGGTGGTGTCTGTGTTGATTCTAAAATCAATACACATGTTGCACGCTTCGAATGCCTTGAGTCCCCAAACTTTGTTGTTATCTGGCTCAAGGTCTGTCTCCCATCTACTACACATGTCCTTTGTTTCACTCATTGCTTTCCTAATTCTAGATTCTATATGTTTCCTCGACTATCGAAACTCCTGGCACGAGACTGTGGCATCCTCTCACCCGCAAGTCGAGGTCCTCTGCCTAGAGGATTTCAACGTTCACCATAGGGAATGGTTGAATTCTTCCCATCCGGATGGTGAGGGAATTGAAGCCCTCAAGTTCTCCACTCTCAGTAATTTAGGGCACATCATTTCCCACCCTACTCATATTCCTGACCGCCTTAACCTCTCTCCTAATATTCTGGATCTGTTTTTCATATCTAATCCTTCGCACTGTAAGTGCACAGTCTCGCCCCCAACTGATTCATCTCATAATGTATTTATCTTAACGGCACCTTCTTTTCAAACTTTCCTTGGGTAATGACTGTGTCTTGAATCTCTCAGTCTTCTCTCTGATCACCAGTATGTCTTCCAATAGGCGAGATCCACTGGTGATATTCTTTCCTATCTTGCTAATGTCTGGTCATCAATCCTGAAAGATTTTTGGAGAATCCTATGCATTTGCCCTTGATATATCTTAAGATTTTGACGTCTGTGTTCATGGTACCAGTTTCCATCACCCACTTACGTGCCGCTCACTACGCGGGAGATGGGCATGTCCAGTTCTCACAGACAAGTTCAGTCGTCATCACCCGTGTATATGTACCTCACTACGCGGGTGGACGTGTCCAGTTGCTATCAGTAACAAGTCTCGGCTTCGTTCCCAACTTACTGATGCTCACCTGTATTCAGTACTCAAGGTTGCTGTAGGATAGTCATTTGCTCCATACTTTTAATGCATTGGTTCATACTTAGAGATGTCAGGGGGCAGCAGTAGCAGGCAAGGTAAGTATATATCATGCCAGCAGGGCCTCAAGCCCTAAAGGAACAAAAAGTAGACATCTTTTCCTTCTACTCTCACATTTTTTTTTTCACTTTGCTATGCCTTGCTGTTACATAAATTGCCGGGTCAAATAACGTACATGTAAATAAATATTGAATTAAATAAATTCACTCGCAAGAAATAATATCAATGTATCGTCACAAAACACTTAAACATCTTAACCTAGGTGTGGTTAAGATTAACTTTGTTGTAGGGATTAATGATCTGTCCTGAAGGTAAACAATGTTAATCTTAACCATACCTAGATTAAGGTGTTTCAGTGTTTTGTGACTCAATGTTGATATTATTTATTGCGACTGAATTTATTCATATAAATTTTTATTTACATCTACGTTAAGTGACCCGGCAATCTATATCACGGCAAGGCAAAGCAAAGTGAAGCAAAGTGATTTCAACGATTTCCTTTCGTCCACGAATAACCAAATGCACTCATACGTTGACGATTCAACACTGCATTCCACCACATCCTTCAATTCTGCTCCTTTTTTCACTCGATCTGCATCTCGTCTCGACACAACTTCCTCAATAAACTCAAGACTAGAACAGGATATCTCAGTGGAGTACGCTAAATCTGGTTAAGTTTAATGCCTTCATGGCCCAGTTTCTGTCCATCTCCCTATCGAAGATTTGTGCAACTTCCTTCTCTCTTTTGACGATTGTGTATTTCCATCTCTTGACTGGATGAACATTCTTGGTATTACTATTACATCTACTCTTTCTTGGAAACCCCACATTACGGAAATAGCTAAGTCTGGGAGTCCTGTGTAGATGTCGAAATTTCTTATTCTTTCGAAAAGTTGCTTCGTTTAAACGAAGGATTGATCCGTCCTTGTATGGAGTACTGCTCTCACATTTGGGATGGTTCTAGCTTTGCATCAGTGCTTGACAATTGAGTCGAGAGCGATCCGACTAACTTCAAAACGATCTGCTTGCCCTACGTCGCAGTGGTGGTTCACTTTCCCTCTTCTATGGGTATTACTTTTTTTTTCCGAGAGCTGGCTGCCTGTGTGCCTCCACCATTAGCTAGACTACGCAACACATGGCAAGCTGCTGCGTCACATGATTACTGTATGGCCGCTGGTAACTCGAGGGTGGGCCGGTTTCATAACTGTTTCTTTAAACGACGAGGCTGTAGAGCTCTCTACCATTTCATGTCTCTCCCAATAACTATGACCTAGCACATTCTGAAACACAGATTTTTCACTTCTTACAAACTTCGTAAATATTTTCCTTGTCTCCCTATCATTAACCTCTCCATATTTCATAAGGCCCGGCCTTGATGAGGACTATTGTCCCTGACTGGAACTTCTAACGTAAGAAAAGAAAAGTAAATCCAACGACAGACGTCTCAGTGTCACGGGAAAATGGTCAAAGAATCTGTTTAGAATAAAATATCTTGATTAATAGTTTTCTTTATAACTGTATCCTGATGAACTACCTAAACGCTGTCACTTTTTACGAGTGACAGGAGATGGAAAAAATAAAAGGAGTTATTTCAGCGATGATGTTACCAAACATCAGCAGATTATTTTTTTGTTGGAGTGAGGTGTATGGTTGACACGATCAGGCTGCAGTCTAAAATCGGTTTGTTGCGTAAACTCTCATTCCCTGGCAGTTAATGTAATCCGACTAAGACCTAACCTTGATTCCCTGGCAGTTAATGTAATCTGACTAAGACCTAACCTGACCTAACCTAAGCCAAGAGTGGGATATTTTAAAGAAAAATGGAAGTACGGAGGGGTGTACCGCGATTTTTTAATTGAGGAACATAAGTATGCTTCTTGCCGCATACAAAATTTGAGAATTTGTTAATTTCTCAAGAAAACCAAATTCCTATACTGATATCCAGCAAAATAATATCTGTCTCGAATGTGATGACAGTAAGCAAGCTGAAATGTTTTTTTTTTTTTTTATCTTTGACACTGTTCCAGTATTCCTTATAGGTGTTTGAGTGAAGCTGAATAGGGCTATAAACCCTTGAGCTTAATACAAACACTTTGTTTACATACAAAAGATTAATAAGATATCATGTTCTTCGTCAGTTAAGTTTGTGATATTTCCTGTGCTTGATCATAAGACTTAAGGAAGGTTTGTTGCTTATTTCATCCCTTGAGATCTTCAAGTGTTCCTCACTCTCTCCTCATTTGTCCTTAAACAACAATGTGTATCGAGCTGTATTATCAGATTCATCAACCACGAATACTTTCCCTCTTAGTAAACTCGACGACTTTGTGTGTGCTCCTCCTTACAGTACTTGACAACCATGTGTTTTCCTCTCTCTCTAAGCTTGACAGTCAAGTGTACTCTTCTTTCGTTAACCCTGACAACCGCCCGCACTCCTTCCCGTTTCAGACTTGACAACAGTGTAAAGTCCTCCACAGACCCGGCGTCATGCGTTCTTTCTCTTTAGACGTGATAATTATGTACACTTCTCTTTAGACCTGAAAAATATGCACGCTCCTCCTCTTCAGACTTGGCTGCTTGCATGCCTTCGCCACTAGCTAGACCACGCAATACTCGGCAAGCTGCTGCGTCACATGATTATTGTGTGGCCATCGGCATCTCAAGGGTGTGCCGTTTTGACAACTGCTTCTTTCCTTACACGTCGAAGCTTTGGAACTCTAATTTCTCATGTCTTTCTCAATAACTATGACCTGGCTCATTTCAAGACAGGTCTTTCACTTTCTCAAAAATTCGTTAATACTTTCACTGTCTTTTCTTCCTGTTTCTTAGTTCTGTCTATTTTTCAATTAGGGCCCGGCCTTTTGTCCGTAACTGGAGCCTGCAACATTAAAAAAAAAAGAAAATACTCATAAACAAATACTGAGCACTTCATACATGATAAGACTGATGGCTTTATATAATATTCATCAAGCAAAACTCAGGTTCTGAATTCTGTAAAGTTTTGCGACTGCTAATGAATATATTGGCAGAGCCTAATGCACACCCAAGGGACCCAGCCTCAGCGATCTAACACTCATATGCTGAAGTTATTTCTAAAAAGAATAAGAAAAAAAAAGATTTTCTGTCGTGTAAGCCAAACGTGAGAAAAAATTTATAAAGGCATTTCAGTAACAATTCTTGACTGCTGTTTAGCGTCTATCCAAGTAAAGATTCGGATATGAATATTTCATTATGAACAACTGGAGGAATATTTATCAGAACCCAGAATGTTTAAGAGAGTGTTGAAAAGATCTATCAATAGACAAAAAGGCGGGCAGGGCATATGGGGGAACGATAGACAGAGAGACGGGTGGGGGACATGGGGGGAACGGTGGGTAGACAAAGAGAAGGAATTTATAAATATTTCCAAAGATGGTGATTAAAGCAGACAGCGTCCATATAGGTGCTGAGTGATGGAAAGGCAAGTACTGAGGGAGGGGAAGGCACCCCGTCTGGAGTGTTGGAGGGGGGACTTTAATGAGACAAGAAAGTGATAAAAATAGAATTATTAAGGTTAAGAGAAAGACAGAGAGATATGTTGGTAGATATATCGTTATTTAGATAATAACAGACACCTACATGGGAAAATGAGAGAGGTAATGACAGACGAGGATGGACAGGGAGAACAATAAGAAGGATAGAATCATATGGGTGAGAGAGAGAGAGCGAGACCCACCTGGGGCAGTACAGTTGATCCTGGGGATCTTCTTGGAAGCGTTGGCCGCGGCGACCGAGGCTGTGGAGTTGAGGTTGACCGCGCTGGGTCTGGAGGAGGGGGACGTGCTGACCAGGGCGGCGGTGGTGTTGGCCTCAGACGACGTGGCCCACGACGAGGACTCATTTAGGGCCCCTCCCTCGCCCTCCTCAGTGACCTCCTCCTGCTGCGTCGACGACAACGAGGATGTGGGAGGGGAGAGAGACGACGACACGACGACCTCATCGTCGTCGTCCTCGCGGAGCTCCAGCGTCAGCGGAGAGGACGTCGTGGGCGACTGGAGGCTGGCGTTGGCCGCGAGCGTCGGCAGCAGCGTCGTCTGCGTCACGTCCTCCACCACCTCCTCCTCGACGTAATCCGGGGTTTCGCTGGTGACGGGGGGCTTGGCGGCCACGGGGAAGAAGCCTATGGGGCAGGTGGCCGAGTAGAAGTAGTAGGAGGAGGAGGAGGTGGAGGTGGCGGCGGCGTCGGAGGAGGCGTTGGTGGAGGCATTGGAGGAGGAGGAGGAGGAGGAAGAGGCGGAGATGACTCTGGCGGAGGACTGGTAGGTCTCGACCAGTACCCAGGTGAAGATGACCGTCTGCACCAGGCTGACCAACTGTGTGGGAGAGCAGGGAGAATTAGACCAAGGTGAGAGTGTGGCTTAGGGAGAGTTAGTGTCGGGGAGAGGGAAACAAGGAGGCTAGAGTGATGTAGGAGGAGTGTGAGTAGGTCTGTAGAGGGAGAGTTTGGCTACTTGGTTAATGAATAGCATTACTGTATCTTGTATTTTGCGTCACTCCCAGAGCTGTACACGTGCACACTCCCAGGGTTACACGTGCACACTTTTAGTTCTATACCCGTGTACACTCTCAGGGCTACACGTGTACACTCCAAGGGCTTTACACGTGCACACTCCCAAACCTACATGTGCACATTCCTAGGCGTACATGTGCACACTCCCAGGAGTACACATGCACACTCCCACGACTACACCTGCACACTCCCAGAGCTACACCTACACACTCCCAGAACTACACCTGCACACTCCCAGGACTACACCTACACACTCCCAGGACTACACATGTACACTCCCAGGACTACACTTACATACTCCTAGGACTAAACTGCACTCTGCCAGGAGTACACCTGCACACTCCTGGGGCTACACATGTACACTCCCAGGACTACACCTGCATACTCTCATGACTAAACCTGCACACTCCCAGGACTACACGAGCACACTTCTAGGACTACACGAGCACACTCTCATGACTACACTTGCACACTCCCAGGACTACACCTGCACACTCTCATGACTACACCTACAAACTCCCAGGACTACACTTGCACATTTTTAGGACTACATGTGCACATTCCTAAGACTCTAAAGGTACGTATTTATTGATCACTTGGTGTATGTATGTACACGGCCACTTATGTGTACATAGTCCCGTGTGTGTGTGTATGTGTGTGTGTGAGTGTCTGGTTACCAGTGAGCTCCTGATTATCTGTGTTTACATGAAACTGTGTCTGTTCAACGTGCACATAACTAACCGTATGTGCGTGACCATCAGTGTGCACAAGACCACTTGTGCACATCACCCCTTGGGTATACATGACTGTCAGAGAGAACATGATTGTTAGTTCTTCCAGTCATTGATTTGCCTCCAACTACCCTGTCCTCTTTTAGCTTCCCCCTCCCCTCCCCCAACTCCTCTCCTTTATTTTTCCTTCTGTCTCCCTCATTATCTCTCTCTCCCTTCCCTATACACCCCTCCCCTTCCCTTCCCTTCCCACTTACTCATCTTATCATCTCGCTTACTCATCCGAATTTTCTCCATTCTCTCGCCTCTTATCTTTTCTCTCTCTTTCTCTCTCTATTACTGTCTCCCGTTACCAGCACTCCCCACCCATCTGACCGTGTAGAACAAGCTCCCTTTATCACCCTTTTGATTTTACAGACAGACGGACGCACACACACACACACACACACACACAGATGCTTCCCCCCCCCCCTCTCCCTCCCTCTGCTTTTCCCACCATCTGACCTTTCTCCCCCTCCCCCCTCCCCTCCTTCCCATGGTCATTAAGGAAAGATTAGAACAACATACACCGCCGCCCTCTACCCTTTACTGAAACCATTTTCGGCACCATTTGCTGGACCCGCCAGGCACGCCGGCCGGCCGCGGCCTCATGTTGACTGCGATCATCTTCTACACGAATGATACAATGTCACGTGACGCTGTCGCAGAGAGATGTTGTGTGATGGTCTACAACTGACCACAAACGTCGTGGTGCCAGCTCGTCTTCTTTTCCAGACAACATTTCACGAAATATTTTGAAAACGCGTCATGACGTACAGCAAAAATGATAGTAATGGTAATGATAATAATGATATTGATTTTCATTTCTACACTTGCTCGCGGTTTTCTGCGTTAGCGATGCAGTACGAGGAACAGACGAAGAACGTGTGCTCATATTTTGAACATACCAGTTCATCCGCTAATACCAATCTCTAGCTGTCAGGTATAATGCAACGGGACCAGAGCCCCCTATACACAGCCAAGCCCCAAAGACCTTTCCATAGTTTTTCCTCGAACGCTTCATATGCCGTGCTTCAGCCTATTATCAGCACGTCGCCCTCTGTATACCACATCGCCCCAGTGCGCTCTATCCCGTGCATGCAACACACCCTCCTGCATATTCGGGCCTTAGTCACTCAAAGCATCTTTCCCTCCATCCTTCTGTCTCTTCCTTGATCTCCCCCTTTACTTTCTTCCATTCACTAGTGCCACAAATACTCTCGAGGTCAGCATCTCCATATGTTCACACTCATTCTGCTCTCTCAGTTATACTCTGCTTACTACCAAACCTCTTTACCATCACATCATTTATTACTAAATCAGCTTCTTCACTTCACTTACTGTCCATAAAAAAATTATTTCCAGCACTTTCACATTCTTCCGTACATTTTGATCTGGGGCCCACATCTTGTATCCGCACAACACCGTTGGGACAGATATACCATCAAACATGCCCATCTTTGCCCTCACAGACAGTGAGTTCTCTTTTCACATACCTCAATGTCCTCAGGACATTTGCCTCCTCATCCATCCTAGGTCTTATGTTAGCTCCCATGGCTCCAGCAACATTCATATCCACTTCCAGGTATCTAAAAACTCCACTTCCTCCATGTTCTTTCCATTAAAACTTACACCCCAGCCAACCCGTCTGTCTTGCCTGCTCAGCTTAACAACCTTTCTTTTGTAATCACATTGACACTCAGCTTTCTCCTCAGATATACTCCCAAACCCAAACACCAGCTTCTGCAATTTCTCACTCGAATCTGTCACAAGCACCGTGTCATCAGCAAGCGGCAACTGACCCACCTCCCAGGTCCCATACCCCTAACAGACTGAAGACCTGCCCCTCTCAGCAAGACTCTCTTATTTACTTATCTTCTAACTGTCCATAAGTAGATTCAACAGCCAGTGTGACATCACGCACCCTTGCTGCAAACAAGCCTTCACCTGGGACCGTTCACCCTTCTCTCATACTCCCACACACGCCCTACTCTCTTGATAACAACTACACATCGCTTCTAGTAGTTTTCTTTCCACATTATACATTTCGTAAGACGCCCAGAAAGCATCGTTATCAGCACTATCAAACGCTTTCTCCAGATCCATAAATGCCATATTCAGATCCTTCTCTTTCTCTAAGTGTTCCTCACACAGATTCTTTAGCGCAAATATCTGATCCACCACATCCTGTACCTCTACTGAAGCCACACTGCTCCTCCCCAGTCTGATACTCTGCACATACCACCAACCCCTGTTACATCACCTACCAGCTATACTCATCAGACGTTTGCCTCAGTAATTCGGACATTTCCTTTAGTCACCCATTCCTTTATACGGTGACGTTGTACAGGCAGACTGCCAGTCCTCAGGTTGTAACATTTTATGTTGTTTTGGTATATATGTATATATATATATATATATATATATATATATATATTACTGAAATGTGTGGTGTAGTAAGCGCCACATTTTCGGATGCACAGATCTAGAGTCTGGGTGGTTATTAATCGCGTTAATTCAGTGCTCAGTGTTTATGAGTTCACGGAAGTACAGATATTGATATCCAGTTCTAATCTATTTCCTTGCTCGACGGGAACATGATTATTGCTTGGTATTTTGTTGGAGATGTTTTGTCGTTTTCACTGAAGAAATAAGGTACTTATTTTATTCTAGAGACACAGTATCTCCTACAGAGTTTGGTATATTGATTGTTTACGTGATGAAAATCCTGCCTAGAGTTTGCACACCATGAAGTTGGTAGTAAGACCAGCTCTCATTTCCTATTGCAGCAATGTTGTGTGTGTGTCTGTATGTCTGTGTGTGTCTGTGTGTGTGCGCGCACGTCAACTAAATGAATAACGTTTTTATGTATGAAAATGTTTAACTCTATTTTTTTTTTCAGATATCAGGTCTGGTTCCATGATTAGACTCGACCCCATCTGGTGTTTGACACAATGTTTTGCTCTAGAGCAAATGTCATGACATATTCCTGGGCAAAATAAACATCTGTATGATAATATGGGACTCGTTAGGTCCTTCCTGTAGACACAGAGGTGGGTGACATCGCCCCATGAGTGCTGGTAGGAGGTAAGACGAAGCTAAATGACAACAGGGTTTGGCTGACCTTCACTACAGGGGGTCCAGAATAGCAAAGTAGTAAAATTGCTTTTAATTCTATACCTCACTGGGTCGGTTGCCATCCCTCTCATACACGAACACTGGTCTTGCAGAAGGTTGCAGCAACAATAATCACACGAGTGTGCACTACCAAGGTCATGATCCAAAAAGATATGTTGGTAGGAGAATATTCTGAAATCTTTTTAAACCATTGACCATGTAAATATAGGTTAGCAACAGAGTGGCACAGTGTCACAGCCCTAACAACGTGATACAGTCCATAGCGCTAGCAGAGTAACACAGTGCCACAGCGAAAGACAGTGGTTCAGTGGCAGACGCAGCAGAGAGGCACAGTGTCACAGCTCCACACGACAACATGGTCTTGTTACGAGAGTGAATATTACAGTGTTGTGGTGCGCCTGACACGCCCCTGCTTACTGTGCATCACAATATCATGTGCAGCACTGGACACGACAGCGCAGGGGGAGGGGAACGCTAATTATGCGTGCAAGGAAAACAAGCAGAGAAATCCATATCATGAACTAATACATCGCATGAAAATCATGTGAATATAAAGAGGATAAGAGGAGTCGTGGAACGAGTGTTATTAGTGAGGAAGATGGAGATGAATACTGATTCTTTTGCTGGTTCAGTATATTATATTTTATAAACGATTGGGATGAAGAACCTGGCAAGGACAGATCTTAAGGTATATGTATGTAGCTGGATCTATTGTTCATCAACCGCCAGGAGAACATGGCACCAGAACCATCAACGGCCACGTCGACCACTGTGATGCAGCCAGGCTGTTGTCAGTGTCTGGCTGGAGAGAGGCAGAGGACGGGGCTGGAGCGCCATGGCTCTCGGCGGTGTGTGGAGCCTCAGGCCTTGAGACACACAGGCGGATGGCACCTCGTAGGACGCACAGTCAGGTGGCGGCTCGTGGGACATGAAAGCAGACAGATGGTATGGTTCTGCAGTGACCAACAATCCAATTTCTTAAGACTACTACAGGTCTCTGAGTGTCTCACACTAATGTACGTAGACACTGTAATGAGAAAGACAAAAGAAACTAGCAAGTTTCCACAGTGCTCACAACACCTACTTCCTTGTGGCTCTCAACACCACCACACCTACCTTCCTGAACGTTCCCTGTGACTCTGAACGGCCCCATATTTCCTGTTATTCAGAACGAGGCCAGCACTTTCATTGTCATTCTGAACGTCCCTCACTTGCTAATCTGAACGCCATACTTCTCTGTCATTTATTTGTACGCAGCCCATCATGTGACTCTGAAAGTGTTTAGTCTCACGCATGACTCTGAACGTCACCAGTTTTATCTGTGAGTAACAATGCCTCCAGCCTACCTCGGAATTTGATCGCCCCCACCTTTTCTCTCCTGCCGTTCTGAACGCTTTTAGTTATCTCCCTTCACCTGTAAAGGTTCTCAGATTTCATCTAAGGCCAAAGCTCGAGACCCGACCCTAACCACTTTCTCAAATGGCTTTACTTGAATCTCTGGTTAGCCTCCATCACGCCCTAGACTACTCTGCCACGCTTTAGACTACCTCTGCTGCTCTCTAGACTACTCTGCCTCGCTCCAGACTTCCTTCTGTTTGTAACTTTCAAAGGTCGGCTGACCTGCAGCACCGGGAAGTCGCCCCTAAGAAGCTATTGCAATCCTAGAGATCCGACCCCCTGAGACCTTTAAAATAATGAGGAGATTGGGGGGGGGGGCCTACGGGAACTGATCATGAAGCAGAGCCAACTCTAACCTCGTCAACAGAGAGAGAGAGAAAGAGAGAGAGAGAGAGGGCGGGGACATATCCAGGGCTGCTGGTGCCAATTGTCTGTTCCACCGTCACCCAACACTCGTCTTTTTTCCCTGGAAGGACAGGGAAGACACCCCCCCCACACACACACACACACATAAAGCTACCGTTTATGTAGGATCGGCCAGTAGTGTGCACGGCCGTGTGTGTAGGACCCGCCACTCTGAGTGCATGACGGACACCCCGTGGCGCCAGCGGCCCCGCTAATGGCACCGCCACGGCCCCCGTCAGCAGCCCCACCGCGTCCCCGGCAGCGCGTCGCCCTGGGGATCTCCCTATCATGACGCACGGTGGTAGCGTGTGGCGCACCCTGGGGTGTGTGGCAGCGGTAGTGGCACAACCAGACGCGACTAGGCTCAGCACTTGGCACTAAGAGCAACGGCACGAAATACCTCAATGTTATCATTGATAGGAGTGACAAGTAGGTGCCACGGTATCAGCAGCAGCAACAGCATCAGTAGCATTCACTTCAGTAGCAGCAACAGTATCAGTAGCAATCACATCAGCGGCAGCAACAGCATCAGTAGCAATCACATCAGTAGCACCAACAGCATCAACAGCAATCACATCAGTAGCA
Source organism: Panulirus argus (assembly GCA_038088735.1). NCBI lineage: Eukaryota > Metazoa > Arthropoda > Malacostraca > Decapoda > Palinuridae > Panulirus > Panulirus argus. The sequence continues at coordinate 2,495 of JAYMFT010384825.1, read as the reverse complement.
GCAGCATTATCAGTAGTAATCACATAAGCAGCAGCAGCAGCACATCAGTAGCAATCACATCAGTAACACCAACAGTATCAGCAGCAATTACATCATCAGCAGCAACAGCATCAGTAGCAATCACATCAGCGGCAGCAACAGCATCAGTAGCAATCACATCAGCGGCAGCAACAGATCAGTAGCAATCACATAAGCAACAGCAACAGCATCAGTAGCAATCACATCAGCGGCAGCAACAGTATCAATAGCAATCACATCAGCAGCAGCAACAGTATCAGTAGTAATCACATCAGTAGCAGCAACAGCATCAGTAGCAATCACATCAGCGGCAGCAACAGCATCAGTAGCAATCACATCAGTAGCACCAACAGTATCAATAGCAATCACATCAGTTGCAGCAACAGCATCAGTAGTAATCACATCATCATCATCATCAGCAGTAGTAATCACATCAGAAGCAGCAACAGTATCAGTAGCAATCACATCCGTAGCTCCAACAGCAACAGTAACAATCACATCAGTAGCACCAACAGTATCAGTAGTAATCACATCAGTAGCACCAACAGTATCAGTACCAGCAGCAGCATCAGTAGCAAACACGTCGTTAGCAACAACATCATCAGTAGCAATCACATTAGTAGCACCAACAGCATCAGTAGCAATCACATCAGAAGCAGCAACAGCATCAATAACAATCACATCAGCTGCAACAGCAGTATCAATAGCAATCACATCAGAAGCAGCAAAAGCATCAGTAGCAGTCACATCAGATGCAGCAACAGTATCAGTAGCAGTCACATCAGAAGCAGCAACAGTATCAGTAGCAATCACATAAGTAGCAGCAACAGTATCAATAGCAATCACATCAGTAGCAGCAGCAGTATCAGTAGCAATCACATAAGTAGCAGCAACAGTATCAGTAGTATTTACATCAGTAGCAATGACGACAACAACAGCAGTAACATCAGTAGCAATGGCGTCTATTAACAGTACGAGCAACAGTAGCAGCAGCAGCAGCAACAACAACAACAATGGTATCAGGGGCAGTAACAGTAGCAGCAGCAGTAGCAGCATAAGAAGCAACATTAGGAGTAGCAGTAGCAACAGTAGCAACAGCAGTAGCAATAGTAGCAGCAGAAGCAACAGTAACAGCAGCAGCAGGAACAGTAGTAGAAGCAGCAACAACAGTGACAACAACAATAACAACAGTAGAATCGACAGCAGCAATAGCAACATCAGCAGCAACAACAACAGTAACAGAAGCAGCAACAACAGTAGCAGTAGCAGCAAAAGTATCAGCAATAATACTAACAGCATTAGCAACAGATGTAGCTGCAACAACAACTGTAGCAACAGTAGCAGTAGCAGTAGCATTAGCAGCAGTAGTGGCACCAGCAGCAGCAGTAGCAACAACAGTAGCAGCAGAAGTAACAGTAGCAGCCGTGGCACCTGTCAACTGTGATGTCTCTCTTTAACTGGCTGGATGAGGTCGTCAGCATACGCAGGTCAGTCACTTGCTATCACAGAGGCTGGGCAGATTGTCCCTCTTTCATGGTATCTACGGAGGATCATAAACTGTACCATCATCTACGCACCATTGGGCGTGATGGGGGCGTACTGCTATCCTCTCATAAGGAACTACGCCCATCCCTCCTTCTAACTGTCCAAAATCCTAAGGTCATGATGGTATTGTGGACGCGTGTAGTAGTGGACGTCGAACCGGCCACACAGCTTCTATCATGTACCCCGGACCGAGAGGAACAGCTGCACTTTAGACCTTCCCACACATCGTCAGAACAATCTTGACGGATGTGGCTGACTCGTACCTGCCATCCCAGCTATTGCCGCCCATTGGTCATGGTCCAGATGTGCTGGTCGCCTTCTGCAGCCACGACCTCAATATCTGAGGCCGCAGATCAAGACATACAGGCTGCTCAGCGATTCCACAGTAATACCCTCTAGGCAATGGGTAGTCTGGTCCCCGTGGAATGAAGTGGTGCTAAACATGGATGAAGTACAGACTACACCACGATGACGTGCCCTGGGTCACACCTTGCATTATGAGACTAACGCAGCCACGAGACTGGTCCCTCTACCACAGTGCAACTGACATCTACAAGACCCTCAGAAACAAAATAACTCGCGAGGTACATATGCGCTGCGTGGAAATCCTTCCACACTACAGCACGTGATACAGTGTGACATCAGCTACTGGTATGGGAAAATGAAAGAGGCGAGTGATCTGGACAAACATTACTCGCCTCTCTAAATAAAAACCAGCTCAATTTGTTAACCCCCGTGGTATAGCGGTTAGGTTCGAATCCTAGTTACGGCAGTCCGTCCACAGTCAACCCAGCTCTTCGTCCATCCCTAGGGGTTGGTCGATAAAATAGGTACCTGGCTCAGCCTAGGACACAAGCAAACACACACACACACACACATATATATATATATATATATATATATATATATATATATATATATATATATATATA
>JAYMFT010384814.1:0-20226 GCA_038088735.1 Panulirus argus | reverse complement strand
GAGAGAGAGAGAGAGAGAGAGAGAGAGAGAGAGAGAGAGAGAGAGACCCCCCTCCCGGTCCTTCCCACGCTAGACCAACCTCCTCCCCCTTGTCGTCTCTCGCTCCACTTGCCCTCTACACGGAGTTAGTCCGCCGCTGACAAAGTTTATACACTCGATAAATAGTTCTGGAGCTTTTGCACAGGACAGAACAAACAAGTGTTTAGTTTAATCTCTGGTGTGTGTGTAGCAGGGCATGACGGTCGCCAGTGTGGGCCTGCGAAGTTTGTTTATTAAGCGAAATTCAGGATATAGATTTTTCCCCTTTCACGTTAGATTATATATGCGGTTTGATTACTGGGAATTTTATTGGGAATACGATAGCCGACCATATAAGAAGCTTGCCTGGTCGATACGTTTCCAAAGATATTTTTCACGCGTACATAGAAAAACCTATGATATTACGGCTAGAATCCTTCATCAACCTCACTTCTATGGTTTAGCATCTTCTTCAGCGTGTCAGTCCCGCTGATTATGCTTCAGACTCTTTTTCAGTCCGTCATGTGCTTGTCCCGTTTCTTGCAATAGCAAGGTAGCGTTAAGAGCAGAAAAAGAACGGCCTTACTCGGTCACATCTACTCGTGCTGTCATTATCGTGAATCAAAACCCCTATCTATCATGTCGGCTCCAATTCTCTCCTTCCCATGCATGCCTCTCACCCTCCTGAAGGTTCAGGCCCCGACAGATCACAGTATTTTACCCGTCCTCCATCTGCGCGGTCTTCTCCTTCTAACTTTCTACACTCTTAACGTGTATATCCTCGTAGTTAGTCTCTCTACGCTCATGCACGCCATATGACCGAATCATATCAGCACATTCAGGTCAGATCTTTCAATCATACTTTGCTCACTATCAAAAAATCTCTTTTACTCTGTCATTTCTCACTTGATCAACCTTACTCCACATATTTCCCCTCAAACATTTCTTTCCCAACTCGTCCATCCTCTTCCAGTATTTTTCATTCTTATTCCAAGTCTTGCACCTATTCAACACTCTCGGAGGTACTATGATATCAAACATGGTACCCGTCTTTGTCCTCACAGACACAGACACTCCTCAATGTACCCAGAAACCTGACCGTCCTCTCCCATACTATCATTCTTTTCAGTTCCCATACTTTTCATCTACTGTCGTGTCCTGTTCCAGGTATAACTCTCTCCGGGCTTTCCCTGTTCAAACTCACGAGCAACCAAAACTGTCTCTCCCCCTTCTGAAACTCATCAACCTACTTTTATTCATATCAATTCCCAACTTCTCCCTTTTACACGCTCCTCCGAGCTCGGACACCAGCTTCGGCAATTTCTCTTTCGAATCCAACACCAGTGCTGTGTCATCTGCAAGAGGGAACTGACTCACTCCTCAACTCCCTTATGATCTTGGATTTTCCTCCCTTACCACCCTATCCATAAACGGATTAAAGAGACATGGTGACATCACGCAACCTTGATGCAAACTCAGCTTTTGTTTTTCCTTCCTGGCGTACCTCTACACTTGACTCTCCACTGGTCCTACTGCCTAACCTCTAAATACTCTTGACTCATGACATTACGACCCAAACACATCGCTGAGGCTTACTTGAACTGGAGTATAACTTAAAGTTCGTGCCAAGATTTAATAGGTTGGTGGGAAATCCACATCTGTTATCCTATTTGATGAACAAAAAGTAATTTGCAGGTGATTGCAGGGGAGTTACTGCGAGTTAAGTGGGTGATAACATTTAGACCAAGGGTCCCCTTATAGCTAGGCGTCACGTGAATCCTGATGACTCAACCAGTCCTGCTGATGTCCTCGTTTTATTACAGTTGTTATTCTGGGCAGCACATAACTCCCGAGTATTACACTTGCAAGGTGTGGGAAATGCACTATATACATATTTCACAGTAGTGGAAGGGGTCTGTCTCCTCCACAAGGTTGGCTTCCGAGGGTTGTCAGCGTTTTTCAGTGAAGACAGCAAAAGTATTCTTGAGTAACATATCTGAAAAAAGAATTTAGTATATCACTCTGTGTGTATAATTATCTATATGCACTGTAAAGGGAGGACGTTATACACTCATGGGACGCTATCTCTTGACCATTTTCTAGTATCACATATTCTTATGAATTCCACTATGCTGACCACTTTACTATATTCTTCGTTAAGTTTATTCCGTTCATCCATCACTCTTATGCTATAAAGATACTATACTTATTTTCTAACAAGGTCCTGAAGAAATGATCACTGTCTTCGACATCAGTCTTTTTTGAAAACTTTAAGGCTGAGATCATGGCACGACTCACTCTTTTCTCTTCCTTCGTAGGCCAGTTTAATACCTCAAGCCTTTCCTTGTGACTTGGCCCTCTTTATTAGCTCTTCGTGTTTGTTTAGGTATGGACAACAAACATGAGTTGCGTATTCTAGTTATGGCCTCATGTTTGATGGGAGCAACTTGCTGAACATATCCTCATCTATTCCCTTGAGTGCATGAATGCAGTTTTGTTCCCAGCGACGTTTTAGAGACAATGTCCAAGTCTCTCTCTAACAGACTCCTGCAGCTTACATCCAGCGAGGTGATGTTCATATACAGGCCTTCCTTTACTTTATCCCATCATCACTGATTTAAATTTGCAGGGTTGAACTTCTTCAACCATGTATCAAACCACCTGTGGAGTCTGACAAGGTCCCCTTGTAACTTAATGCTTTTCACCTTTCTCATAACCTTTGATTCATCTGCAAGCATATTCAAATAGGATTCCATGCGTTTTGACGAGTCATTTACATAAATCAAAAAGAGTAGAGGTTCCAGAACAGAACCCTGCGGCACTCCACTGGTGACGTCAACCGTCTTCTAGAAAACTGCTGTTGCATGCGTCCTTTGTTTCCTTTCGCAAAGATGATACTTTATCTATCGGAGGAATCTTCCCCTTATTTCTGCTTGATGTCCCAATTCTCTCAGTCACTCAGTCATTCTCCCATGCTTTATAGCGTCAAATGCTTTCTTTCATTTCAAATACTTACCATCCAGCCAATCTTTTCTTCCGTTCAATACTGAACTCACTCTCTCGTAGAAATCTAAGAGGTATGTTACGAATGACCTTTTTTTTCAGAAATAATGTTGTCTCCAGCTGAGGTAATTTCTCCCCTGCAGGAAGCCACCCATCTACTTTCGATATATCTTTTCCAGTGCCTTACAAATCATATTCCCGGTTTCCTTTCTTAAAGATGAGTACGATCTTTGCCATTTTTCACTCCCTTGGCACTTTGTCTTCCTCCAACGACAACTTGAATAGCTTTTCAAAAGGTTTATCAAGTGCTGTCTGTACACATCTTCAACACGTTTGGTGTGAGTGACCAATTTTCCTCGTAAAGGTCAAGAGCCTTTAGTATTCCGTTGTTGTCTTCTTTAGGTATCTCAGTGCTTTTTACGACTCCTTCCCATGGCATCTCATTGGAGATGGGGCGGTAGCGTCTTTCAATGTGAAAACACTTAGGAACTTTATCTTCAGCTCTTCACATATCCTTACGGCATATTATGGAACTCTTCTCTCGGAATTTCTAAGCCTGATTAACTGCTCTTTATATGACAGTTTACTCCTGATGATTTTATGGGAAAGTTTTGGGGATTTCTCTTGACTTTTCACAATAGTCTTTTCAAAGATTCTTTGTTCCTCCAGTCTTATCTTGCTACACTCGTTCCTTGCACTCTTGTACCTTACAAATGCTGGCTGACTGGAGGGTCGTCTAGATCTTCATTAGAGCACATCTCGTAGCTCCTTTGCTTTTTGACACCTCCCACTGAACCATTCCTATTTCTCTTCTTAATCTTCCCTATACGTATGGGGCTAGAGGTACCCACTTTCCCACTCCTTCATATCAAATTTCATGGAACATTTTACCACAATACACAGACCTCCTCTCCCCAGCGACATCCTGAACAGTATTTTAAGAGGTGTGTGTGTGTGTGTGTGTGTGTGTGTGTGTGTGTGTGTGTAGTGGTTAGCATTACTGACCATGAGACAGTACTGGCCAGTCCGGGACCCCGCATGGGCTCAAATCCTAGGCGTGGCAGTTGGCTCTACACCCAACCTAGGTGTTCATCCTTCCCTCGGGACTGGTCGATTAATAGGCACTAGCTTAGGTTGGGATGTGTGTGTGTGTGTGTGTGTGTGTGTGTACATACATACGTAAGAGTAAATGAATGTTACATATATACAAGCTTAAGAGACAGGGGCAGGAAGAGCGTAAACACGCAAACAGTAATCACAAACACACAGACACACAGACACACATACTGTCACAAGTCACGTCTGATGTGGTAGTTACTTGGGCCTGACGCGTGTATCAACTCTGGGGAAAATTACTTCCAAGTAACACGGTTCCTGTCGCCAGACGCACTTACGGTAATGCTGGGTTGGGTGCCGGGCTGGTGTGGGCGTAGAGCTGCAAACCTGCCTCTTAAGACCTTAGGTAACAATAGAAAATCCAAAAGACTACAAGACCTTTTAGTCTATAAGTACTGGTTGTGTGGTATCGGTCCAGTGTTAAATGGACTTCATTCCGGGAAGAGTGCGTGTTCTAAATTACTTCATGGAATGTAATTTGCCATAATTTGTTTATACTGTGAAGTTTGAGGCACAGTACCACTCGCTGTGGCACCAGCGGAGGGTGTTGCGAAGTTAAATATGAGTTCCAGTTTAAGAGTAAAAGTTTTGTGTCCGGGCATTTCAATAGAAGCTTCTATCCAGAATGGTGTTCCAGCCCATGATTCGTTTGCGTCTCTGTGACGATTCATAATCTACATACTGATATAATTTCTAGGAATGCGGTAGTGGAGGACCTCTCTTACATAAGTGAGGGTTAAATTTAATGACGTTCGATATTAAATGGAGAGTTGATGTGTCAAGAAGGCATTCCCAGTAAGAATTTTTGGTAGAATTATTGTTTTTCCAGTAATATGAATTCTGAATGCCGCCTGCGACTGTGTGTGTGCGTATGTGTGTGTGTGTGTGTGTGTGTGTGTGTGTGTGTGTGAGAGAGAGAGAGAGAGAGAGAGAGAGAGAGAGAGAGAGAGAGAGAGATCATTTATCAATGGTATGATTACGAGGAGTCGACTAGGGAACGAACAGCCCTGAGCACCAACAGCTTCGAACGTGGGTTTTCGCCCACGATGTTTCCACCAAGAGTTAGATAAAGACGCATTACCCACTGACAGGCAGGTCTTCCCACGGAGCTTGGGTGGAACATTGCTGAAGACGCCTCCACAGTATAGCTCACTGCCTGTTACTGGGAAGTGGTAAGGAACGTTACTAAAAGGCTTATGACTGAATTACAGTCATACTTCTTTTCACTGACTGTATATGTATCTAACACCGCTGAATTCCCACTGACTTTGTCTGACAGTACCCAAAGATTAAACTAACAGTCATGCAGGAGACCAAAGAATGAAGATATCAGGCTGTCGAATCATATCTTGAGTTCACAGCTGCAATCCATAAAATGGAAGTGGGAAAGCGAGTGAATATTCTATCTGGTTAAGAGTCCATGTGACTTACGTGTCCAGAGCCACTCAACGATTTCTTCCGAGTCCGGCGAAATTAGATGTAGACTTACCTGCAGTGGTATTCGCCATGTAATGTCCGGTGCAGAAAATGACGGTGCTCCTGAGTTACGAGTGTTGGTAAGTGATGGCGTGGGGTGTGGTGGACACCCTCCCTGGTAAGGGATTCTTATGATTTATGTACAGTTTGGGCGATGTGTACCATGCGGAAAACCGAGCGTCATTCGGCCACGGCCAGTCAGCGTTGTGCAGTGCTTGTTGCGCCCTTACAGAGATCCTCTCTTTATTCTTATTCAGGCTGTTTATGATCGAGTATTTCCTTCTGAAAACACAAAGCACTTAGATATACTTTGACACACACACACACACACATCTCTTGGTTATAAAGGTGATGGTACCAGTTATTAGGAATTTGATAGAAGCTGAGAGCAAAAGATGTCAGGTTTCAAATCGAATGATAAAGATCTTTATCAACTTCTGAAAATCATACCGTATCAGACAAGAAATAATTCTTAAGGAAAAAGACCAGAGAACAATAGTTTGGAGAAACTATGTAGGATTATTAGAATATGGGATCAGAAAGCAACACTACTAGAGGCAGAAATAAGGAGATTAAGGTATCAAATGAATGATCATGAATTTGTCATGAAATGTGAGAGGAACTTGGGAATTCCGACAAAAACAGTCACCGGTTATGACGCACTGGTTCAGTCACTAGAGGGATTCAAGACTTAAACTGCCAAAAAGAAAGAAAATGGAAACAATGAAAAGCAGGAAAGGTCATTTCTAAATGTGTCAGAGGCTGTTCACCTAGATAAGACGGCTATGAAACATAGAGAACCTACGGAAAATAGTGGGCAGGGAAGTGCGGAAGGAGCAGCAATTTTAGGAGACTGATCAACAGACGCAGAGCATGAAGACTGATGTTAGTGGGAAGAGACGCCTCGGACTTAGACTAAGTGGTGATCGTTTTGAAAGCCTGTGTGATGTTCTCTGGTGATATGAGGCTCCATGGTTGGCAATCTGTGACCCACCCCACCCCAGGGTCTGCTGTTTATGACCCTAAGTCCAGTGATCTGAGGCCAGTGAGCTAGCGACTGAGACCGCAACTTTGACGACATACAGCAACATGCTCATTGATTAGGATCCTATGGTCAGTGATCTGTGACTCGCCGATTAGGTGGTCAAGAATCCTATCGTTGATGACCTGAAGCCCCTATCACGATGACCTGGCTCCCCCACGATAGTTGAGGACCCACCGTGAACAGTCTTCGTATCTGTACGGCCCAGTGGGACCAGAGTATGTCTCTGTTGTGAGATCATATAGCCGTGCGATCTCTCTCTCTTAGGCTGGGTTTACATCTAGTCTGGCGGGATTAGCTGTTTGTGCAAGTTCTCCACAACATACGGACGTTATGTTCAATATAACATCTCAGTGATTAGATATAAACTGACCTTAATATTCGTTAGTTAAAGTGAATACTTAACTCTGAACATAAACTAGGTATATAAAATCGTTACTAATAATCAATTCCCTTTCTTCTCATCTCCACTGACTATGATTCTCCTTCCCTCTCTTTATCTATATAGCCACGTTCTCTAATTACCTCCTACCCTTCCAACGGTCCCTATTATATTAACCAATTAGTTAATCTTCCCAGGTACTTGTTTGCTTTGGTGGTTTCTCATTAAAGAAATGCGTCCTTTCACCAAACTCCCCTCACAGACTCCCTTCTCCTGTATGTTGGTATCCTATCTCCTAGCTCTTGTTTCATCATTTTCCTTCCTTCTCTCTCGTACCTCTCTTTTCATTTCCTTCTCCTCTCCATGTATCATCCTCTCCCTGCTCTCACTTCCTTCTACATACCTTTGTCTTTGTCTTCTTTCACTCGCTTCCCTGTCCCTAACCAATGCATTATTCTCCCTTCTCTTTTCTCCCTCTCCCTTCTCTCTCTCCCTTTTCCTATCCTTTTTTCCTTTCTCTACACTCACTTCCCTCTCCCTAGCTTTGTTTTCCCCACCCCGCAATACTTTCTCACCCTATTCTCATCTCTCTCAACCCCTTTCATTCACTTCTCTCATCCTGCTCACATTTCCTCATCATTCTCTCACTTTTCCACAATCATTCTGTTGCTCTCTCACCCTTCCTTCACTTTCCTCGCCTATCGTCGTTTTCCTAATCAGAACTGCACATCCTTCACTGTACCATCACCTTCTTCAACCTCTCTCTTCATTTTCCCCTCACCTTACCCTATCAGTACTTCTCTTATCCTCCCTAAACGCCTAAAGATATTAGATTTTCTCGATAAGAGTCACTCTTGTCTTCGACTTTTCTTTCGAGCAGTAGAAATGATTTCAATTGCAATTGTCTTGTTGGTACATCGTGTGCTTGATCAAGTTCTGAAGGCCAAGCACCGGGAAATGCTCTGTGTATGTGTCGTTTCTTAAGACAGCGGGTTATAATGAAGGGAAGCCTAAGCTTTAGAAGCTTACCAGTGCTTCTGCCAATTATGTAACAGTGTTACATGATGAAGCATGACCACGTAGGAGACAGATTATGCCACGGGCCTCTGACTCACTTAATGAGGTAATTAGGGCAGCTCTCCTGATGAGAGGATGAGTTTTTTTTTTTTGTGAAAGTTCCTCGCAAAACACGATTAATTTTTTTGGGTCGATTTTCGAGGGAAAGTATGACGGTGTAAATAGTAGTGTGGCGATGCTGTTGAATTTTCTCCAAGTGTATTGAAGGCTCACCTTGTCATTTTATAAACTGATTTCTCGAATTCATCTACTCATTTGCTTATCAATCGAAACTTCCAACATTCGGAAGTGACTTTATTTTACCACCAAACACGGGAACTTCAGTTGTCTGTTGACTCTTCTCTTTTTTTGTGAAAGTATTCCTTCAGCAGTTATTTTGAGTTCATCATCTGCAGGTAACTTTGTTTTCCATCATCAGGTAACTTTGCTTCCATCTGCAGGTAACTTTATTTCCATCTGTGGGTAACTCTGTTTCCATCTTCAGGTAACTTTGCTTCCACCTGCAAGTAACTTTGTTTCCATTTGCAGGTAACTTTGTTTCCACCTTTAGGTAACTTTGATTCCACCTTCAGGTAACTTTGATTCCACCTTCAGGTAACTTTGCTTCCACCTTCAGGTGACCTGAAAATCACCTCATCTAAATCCCAGGGATGGGATCACAGAAAAGACCACACTCCATTAAGGAAGCCAAGATATAACTTCTCCATCCGTGTTGGTATTACTGGAGCTTGGTGATCGATACCACGAGAGTTGGTGATCTTACACACAAAGGCTGGTGATGTGGGACCCATGGACGGTGTTGTCGGGGACTTAGTGGTTCGTGATTTGGTGACCATGGGTTCGAAATTTGGCATGTTAGGATTGGTGATCTGGGGCTGAAGGACGATTAATCTTGGACCCCAGAGCCAGTTATGAGTTACGATTTATAGAGAAAAATTTTGAGCCTTTGAGTCTCAAAAGGAAAAATATATCATCAAGAAGTAATGTGCATTTTTTTTAATAGTATTATATCTGTTCTATGAAATGGCATTTTCTTTTTTCATCAAGTAGTAACACGTGATAAAAGGTGAAAACATTGATTTAGCGTTCTTGGTCCAAGTCCCTAAAGTCATCCAACCAAACTCTACATCCTGTCGCACACTCCAGGATGATGTCTTGTGGTCAGTTTTGTGGCTCGGCGTTTATAGCTTCATCTTCCCCTTCTCTTATTTTCAAATCAGTCCAAAGAGTCACAGTTGTTGTGTGGTAGGAACGCTTTTTTGGGAGGGAATTCTCTGTCACTTGAATATATCGCTCGAGCCCTTTAATTTGACTATTTCTCTAATTTGACTATTTAATTTGACTATTTCTTTAATTTGACTACTTAATTTGGCTATTTCTTTAATTTGATTGTTCAATTTGACTATTTCTAACTCTTGTAAGAGGGCATGATACCTCTCAACCATAGTACTTTTCGCTACTCCTTTGAAGATTGTGGACATACTGGTTTGATCATTTTCTTTCTCATGATCTTTCGAAATGGCGATACCCAGTGTTTTCTATGACTGTTCTGATGAGGGGTAATAATGGAATCTACACACATACACACACTGGGAAATAAGAAGGTGTTATAATGTAAGAAAATAATCGAATTATCATTTTTTTTTCTGAGATCTTGTGACCTGTCGCTATTACTCTTTTGAAAATGCGGCCTCCCTCCTTTTTTCTAAATAAATCTTTGATTTTATGCATCCTTTTCCCATAGCCTGTAACATCCCAAACGTCTTTTGAACATCGTTTCGTATCCTTTCCAGTCTTTTCTCACAATTTTCATATTTTCCCCACCTGCTCTACAATCTCTTATTTTGTTCCTACTTTCCTTGTCTTTACTTCCAATTTCTAAATCCTTTGACCTATCTTCTTTTTATTAATTTGGATTTTTTGTCGTTTTCTTTCTTACATACCCTATCTCCTTAACTTATTTGTTCCATTTTCTTATCAATTCCTTTTTCTTCCCAATATCATTATTAGTTTACCAAGCGCTACATCTTTGGGAAGAGCATCTTCACCTCTCGCCAGAGAAATAGCTTTACATCATGAGTTAAAGTAGTATCATTCCTCCGGTATCTGAAATTACCTTGAAAAGCTCATTTAGCTTTCACTGGGAACGAAATATTTACAAAACATGAGGATTTCGGTAGAACTTTGGTTCCATTTGTGTCCTGTCTACAGTTTCAGGAACTGGAGGATTGATCATTTGTTTTATACAGACGAGAAGCTTCATGAGCAGCCTTACAGACGATAGGATCCAAGGAAAGCCTTATACTCTGTGATTAATGCATTGTTAAATGACTTGCAGCTCTCTGTTGGGTCTGACAGCGAACATACGAGCCCCGTGAGACGTCAGATGTCTGACTGCAGCGAGTAGGAGAGAGTTACTTATGAATATTTACGACGGGATTTTGCTAAAAGACAGGGCTTGCGCGTTGCGATTACCGCTGGAAGGTCTAGTATTACGAAGAACGTGCCGTGTAAGTTGCGTGTTCTCAAGTGTTAGGTGTGAGATGGAGAGATTGTATGCTTGTCGACTAAATTTTACCCTGCATCCCACATGCGGATGAGACAGAAAGAAAATGACAGCTACCTGGGGCCAAAGGAGTGATACCTGACAGCCAGCGAAGTGCTGGATCACTGCGCAGCTGCCACTAGCTCTCCCGAAGCTCAGGTGGATTGTACCGGCAATATATATATCTCCCTTTGTCACTGGCTGCCTGCCAACTATTACCAACGAGAGAGAGAGAGAGAGAGAGAGAGTGGAGGAGAAGGAAGAGGAGAAAGCCATCCTTGCTCGCGCCACGATGTGAAACGCTATCACGCCGAACAACGTCTCGTGAAGCACCCACAGGATAATGCTCTTTTATGCACGTGGTGCGGGAGGGAAAAGCTCTCTCTCTCTCTCTCCTCCCCTCCATTTGACTAACGGGAGGCAGTTCACCAGAAGAGGACCCCGGCCGTGAGCAACGCTTACCACCCATGTGCTCGCCTTTATCACACGCGATGGAGTTTTGCATACACACACACACACACACACACCCAATCATCTTTCACCAGTTTCCACACGATGCATTGTCTGTTCGTATCTTTATCCTGTACGTATTTCCTCCACCTCTCCGTCCGTGCTGTAGTGTCTGGCGGTTCCAGATAAGCCGACTGCTCTGTTAAACCTTCACTATCATGCACTAGACTCGTATCTAAACACTCCACTCGCCTTCATACACCCCCCTCTCCCTCTCTCCCTCACTCTCTCTCTCCCTCTCTCCCTCTCTCTCCCATGCACGACTGCACCACGCACCTTGCAACGTGCCTGATATACACAGGCTCGCCGGGGCTTGATCCCTGTCCTTATCTGCATATCCTGCAATATTGCTCGAGCTGCCAACAGCAACATGACTAACCCCCGTCGTGAAATGTGTTTCAGCGTGACGGAGGTGCGGGAAAAGTTGATGGCTGGCCAGACACGTAGTGTGTGACCCCCCCCTAAACTTCCCTCTCCAACAGTGACTCGGGAGGAGGAGAGGCAGTTTTTGTAGTCGCGAGGATACTGAATCGATGATGGAGTGCGAAGGGGCGAAACGTATAGCAGAGGACTTCAAGAAATGGGATAAGATGATTCAGAAAAAAGGTAGAATAGTCATGAAGTACATCACATATTACTTTAGGGTGAAATTAATTCTTTTATTTCAAACAATGAATATTCTAACTCTTACATTATGCAAGTACCTCTCATTGTAACTGAGATATAAGTCTATCTTTATATATACGAAGAAAAATAGGCATACGTCTATTTAGATTAATCATTTGACTTCATTCCGTCGTTTAAGTGCGTTTGTATACGCGTGTGTTAACATATGTATTCATACAAGTATGCCTTAGGTTCAAAAGTATTCATGTGTATTAAGAGTATACACGCATATTTAAACTAGTATGCTTAAATGTAGGTAATGGCGAGTGTGTGTGTATATGTGTGTGTGTGTGTGTGTGTGTGTGTGTGTGTGTGTGTGTGTGTGTTTTGCTATCTTAGAAATGAGAATGCTAAACCAGTATATACCTCACAGGTCCGCCCACGGGAGATCTCCTACTAAAAGTCTTCATATTATGTTTCCTAGCCAAGGCCTAACAAAATTCATCCTTAGAGAGGTCTTACACTGGATGTTCTTCCACGAGAAAATGATCACTAGATATAGTGTATGAGCAGGGATTGTATATGGCATTAGAGAAGGGCTTAATGTGTATCTTGTATAGGGAAGAACATTCTTTGGCACGGATTACATAGTTTCATTGCAAACTTAATAACTTCTTCAATGTTACACAGCTCTTTCTTTTTTCTACTTTCTTTCAAGCTATATCCGTAAAGTTTTACTCAAAAATTCTCGGTTATCAACAGCTATTCTTTTACTCACCTACAGATCTACCTTCGTTCTTCTACAGATTTTTCGTTGGGCTGAATATCTCTCTTCCCTCCCGTCTAACTCTCCTGCCAACTTGGAAGGTCTCTGTGTTAAGGTAAACGCTCTTCTGTGAACGCCAGGCTGTTCAGCTTCTCTTAAACTACCACCATCAGCACAAGCCATCAGGCTTTGGATTCTTTACACCACTACCATACCGCCAGAACCATCACCAAAACCAGATTTTGGATTCTCTCTACATCACCATTGCCACCACCACCACGGCCACAGCCGGACCTTGGATTCTCTTCACCACCACAGACAAGACCGCTATATCATGTGTATTCAAAGGAACATACAATTCCCAGAGCGTCTTTATCTTAACTTGGAATTGCTTTAGTTGCTAACATCGGGGGCAAGAAGCTTTGGACACTGTTTGAAAGTTCTTAGATCTTCTTAACTACGAAAAAAAGTATATAAAACTTTTTCATTAACATAAGCGGATGAGGTCCAGTGTGAGAGGTGTAAAAGAAGAAAAAATTGAATTGAAAACGAGTATTTTAATCTTATGTTTACTTTCTGAAGCAAAAGTCTGTGGGAAATGGAGGAGGAGCAATTTCCTGAACAACTTTCTAATTTCGTCTAACCAGATAAACGTCAGCCAGAGAGAGAAATATGGCTATATATCTTACCAGAAAAGATATACTTTGGCCAAAGTCTGCCCCGCTGTGGGCCTTACAAACGCCAGACTTCAGTGGTGATCCAGACCACCACGTCTATAGTTCCTGGTCATTAGCTCTTTGGGTTCCGGGTCACCATTACTAAGACTCTCGAAAACCCAGTCTGGGAGGATCGCAAATAACCTGGTGATCCCAATCGTTGTCTTACATGGTCAAGACTCATCAAGAACTCTCGAGTTCCATATCGCTAGCATTGAGATGCAGCCTCCAGTTACTGGGGTCACGGATCACCAGCCTTGAGGTCAAAGATCACCAAGCATGGAGCCTCACGTCACCACAGAGCACTAGCCCTAGTGACCCATACCATCAACGCCGAGGTCACAGATTATTAATCACAGGGTCCAAGATCTTGTATGGGCTCTGATGTGTCCTTGGGGGTCCTAGATCACCCAGCCTATGGGTCACAGATCACCAGACCTCAGATACCGGATCACAGACCATAGGATCTCAGATCACAGACCGCGAGGAACAACTACCATAAAATCTCATATCACCATCTTCGGTTTCCCGGATGACAAGCCCTTGTGAATAAGATCACCAGCCCTCGGGTCCCGATCACCAAACTCCCTCATTCCCATAAAAGGAGAAAGTCTCATATCATGGCTTACACTGCTACCAATACAAGAGTAAAAGCTATATCTTGAAATACAGTGAACAATGCCGTACTGGAAAGAGGTCTCTTCTTGTGATCCCATCCCTGAAATTAACGATTTTCAGGTTAATCGCGGAGGGGAAACTTAAATTATCTGCGGTGGAAAACTGCTTTGAACACGAGGAAAGCTGAGTGAACGGCAATTTGCAGTTGCAGTATTACGTGGAGAGGATATCTGTCATTTTGAAAGCAAACTGAAGGATGAAATGACCAGCGTATGAACAGATAATTTGGTAAATAAATTAAAAGATAACAGGAGAGCTGTCAACCAACTCGATGGAATTGATCAGCATCTCAGTCATATCTCTTTTTATCTTCTCATATTCATAATTCCATCTCTTAAGTTCGACCGAGATCAGTTGAGTTCTGCGAGGCACTTCTGCGATGGCCTCGATCCTTTAACTGGGAGAGCTAGCCTAATTACCTCGTTAAATGAGTCAGGGACCCGTTAAAGAACCTGCCGCCCACTTTCTGCCTGGCTGGACCTCATACACAACAGTCGGAGAGGTTGTTACATAACCAGCTGAAACGCTGATAAGCTAAGAAATATTGCGTTTCTTCATTATAAACCCAATGATACAAATGAGAAATTTCCTCCGCGTCAAAATATGATTTTAAGACACGGCATAGTTTAGAAAATATAGTTTTAAGGTTTGATGTTCTTTAGATGTGGTTTATACACGACACATCGAAAAGGTTACTTCATTTCAAATTTATTCTTGGAAGGAGAAAAGAAAAGAAAAATAACTCTGTCGCCTTTTGAGGAAATGTCTTTATATTCTTAACTAAACGAAGAGAATGAGAGAGGCGTTGATTAGATAAAGAAAGCGAGGGTAAGATGAGGAAAACGATGGATGTCCCTCAGCTAGGAGGAGCCCATGAGTGATTAAGATGTCTGCGAAGATAAGCAAGAAAGATCTCAGAGTGGGAATGATTGAGGGAGATACTGCCTTGGAGATTCAGTAGGAAAGTGTTGACTGGGAGTGAAAAAGTTTCCTAGGAGTTGGACAACATCTGCTCTGTGGCTGGATTCTGAAACCGAGAATCGTCATTTGTGCTGATTTTTTTGTTCTACAGATAACAGACATCAGTGATTTTCTGTTGATTTGTAAGTATTTATGGTCTTTGCATTCATTGTATAGGAAGGTTCCTTTCTATCCTCAACCACTCTACTTCTGAAAAGAGCTTTGCCCATACTGCAGTTATGCCACCCTTCTTTTATCTCCATATCGTTATTTCAGGTCATTGAATCCCCGTCTAAAGTGTGGAATTCCTCGTGTATGTTTTTAGTATCATCTAGTACTAGGTAAGTTACCCGGCGCTGCATGGGAAAAATTGGCTTTTATTGAAAAGAAAATGTATTTAATGAAAATGGTCCTCGAGGCCGACTGTTAGAAAACTGAAATGAGTGGTCGCTTTTGAGTTGATTGAGGTCCATGAACCTGCAATAACGTGCAGTGAGAACGTAACACCGTAGTCAGATGATACCACTCATTCCCCTTTAATACAAACTGTATATTTCTGTAGTTTAACGGTCTCAACTTGTTTTTCTGTGTTGGTATCTTAAGGAAATATCGCTAATACTCTATTCACCTTTTCATTATCTGTCTATAAAAATCACCCTCAGCACCTTGGTAAACATACCTGGAAACAAAAAGTTCTGCGAGGTCAGTGAAAGATTTTATGGATAGGGGTAAGTTAAGACTAAGATCGGGTAAATTTCCTTCTTAAGAAAGGGATGGTATCACCAATTGGGAGTTAGGTGAACAGTGATGAGGATGCAGTGAAAGATAAGGTTGTAGTGAGAGTCAAGATTGTGGTGAAAGATGAGAACAATGAAAGATGAGAAGGTAGCGAAAAATAAAAGAAGAATGAGCTAGCAAAAGAAAATAGTGAAATTTTTTCAAAGCCATCTGCATTGGGCACAGGAAATCTTTTCAAAGCCATCTGCGTTGGGCACAGGAAACACACCACATAAGCTGACCAAACAAGTGTCCAGTCCACTGTCTAATGCTTTAGGAACCATCATCAGTGGTGCAAACCGAAAAAAGAGAATTGATGGTTTTCGTAGAAAGTCTGAAACGTAGAAATTTTGACAATAGAAAATTGCAAGCTTCGTTATTAAAGCTTTTCATTATCATTGTGTCGGGTGATGGCTTACATACGTAGATGTTGTGTAGTCATTATGTACATCATACCAAGATTATGATGTTTTCTTTAATGACTTAAACAAAGTTCACCCCACCATCTAGTTCAAGATTGAATGGGAGCAAGAAGGGAAATTGATGTGATGATAAGTAGGGAATCTGATCACTTATCGTTGAAGATCTAAAGGAAGCGTATCAGAGATGAGTTTTTATATTCACTATTTTCTCAGTACATGATCATTCTGTGAAAATGTCTGTAATTATGTCCATGTTCTTTTGAGCATTACGTATATGTGATCCCACAAGTCTGTAAGATGATTGTAACCTTATGAAATCTATTTTTAGGCTTTTATGTTATCATATGAAATATACTTTTAGGCTTTTATGTTATCATATGAAATATATTTTTAGGCTTTTATGTTATCATATGAAATATATTTTTAGGTTATTATGTTATCATATGAAATTTATTTTTAGGCTTTTATGCTATCATATGAAATATATTTTTAGGCTTTTATATTATCATATGAAATACATTTCTAGGCTTTTATGTTATCATATGAAATCTATTTTTCGGCTTTTATGTTAACTCAAGTGCCTTGTGAACAAGGCTGGCTGAAAAGCCAGGATGACATTTTATACATCTAGTAAAAACAATGAAGAAAAGTATAATGGATTTGTGTGTTTGGTGTTGCCCTATTCTCCTTGCTTAGTTGATGTAAGATAGTCACTTAAAAAACAGTGATATTTAATGTTGCCTTCCAGTAAAACAACACCATCAGTAAGACCTTAATTAAAAGTGGCCAAATTATCAGGAAATTAGGGATGTTTACGCCGCTGAATGCAAGGCATGGATGGTGGAAAACATCAGTGAGCCAGACTGGATATAAGTGTAATTGTGGATAAACCTGTAAGCCAGAGTGAACCACACTATATCTTGAGGTGTAGAAGTAACGCAAGGGTAAGGTACACAATGTCTTGGGGAGACTGAGTGTAAGGTAAGCTACACTGAAGGCACGACAGAAACCAGAGAGGACTAGGATGCGACCTGGAGATGATGCAATAATCCGTAAGAAGATAGGATATGGTTTGGAGGCACACGACAACGGAATGAAGCCAAGATATTTTCTCTAATATATATATGAAAATAAGCATATCACATTAAGACTTGACTCTCAATTCCTACTTTTAGAATTCTTTTTAATTATTTCTCTCTTCTTATCCAGACCTCACGTATCACCTATTCAAGGTATACGACAACAGAATTAAGCCAAGATGTTTTCTCTAATATATATGAAAATAAGCATACCACATTAAGACTTGACTCTCAGTTCCTACTTTTAGAATTCTTAGGCAATCATTTCTCTCTTCTTATCCAGACCTCACGTCTCACCTATTCAAGGTACACGACAACAGAATTAAGCCAAGATGTTTTCTTTAATATATATGAAAATAAGCATACCACATTAAGACTTGACGCTCAGTTCCTACTTTTAGAATTCTTAAGCAATTATTTCTCTCTTCTTATCCAGACCTCAAGTCTCATCTATTCGAAATCTTTGCTTTACATTCACTTCAAACCCCCGGTCCTGGAGAGGGTAACCCTATTTTGGAGAACCACGTTATTGTACATTTGACATGGGGAATATTACTGCAATCTTCACTTAACACATGGCTGGTCTCAGCTGCGTGTGACCAACATTAAACTCCGTGCACATTTTTGCGTGTCGGGAGACATACGGATCGTACAGCTCTTTAACGTTGTGACTCTCGAAGGAAGTGCAGATCCATCTTAGGGGAGTTGCTAAAATCATCCCCTGTCATTCCTTACAGTAATCATATTCAATTAGGTTAAGCACGGAATAATCTGTGGGACTTGGCTGCGGGTGGTAAATTATACGTCAGACTAGGCTTGTCTCCCCCCCCACCCCTTCCCCAAGTAATAAATCAATCCAAAAAAATCATGCGTGACAACTAGAGACTGGATGTGTACAAATGAGGTTGTGTTTTATCTTTCTTTTTTTCAGACACTGGCTCGCTAAACTGGAAAAAATTAACAAATATATAAAGTAAAATCATTGGTGATTCCAACCCACCTCTGAAAGAATGGAAAAAAAAAATGTCTGTCATTATCCAGGCTGGCGAGGCAGTTCAAACGTTTATAAAAAGCTAAAGGTAAAATATCATTCCGTCCTCTCTATTGTTATCCTGAGAGAGGCGAGGAGCCTTTTCCAGAGTGCTATAGTAAAAGATATAACTGCCAAGGAGCAGACGTCAGGAGTTGAGTAGAATCGAAGTGAAGGAGGTCTGATAAGCATGGCGCTGGAATTAACTTCGGGGACTTGAGAGTATCTTTCTTAAATGTTTACACAATGGCCCTTTGCGGAACGAGGCAGAGCAGGGAGAGCAGTAGCGAGGGGGAAGAGAGGAGATTCCTGGTCTAATAGGGTAGAGGACAGGGGATCTAAGAAGCTGATGGGACTGGAAGGCTGAAGGTGTCTGGATTTAGGGAAGTAGGGACTGAACTGGAATGATTAGATCCAGGAAGTATAAAAGGAAGGTTTCATGATCCAGGCGGTACAGAGGAAGAAGATTCCAGGATCCGAGACGTATAGACGAAGGTCCCAGAATCCACGAGGTATAAAGGAAGATTCCAGGATCCAGAAAGTATAGAGGTAGATTCCAGGACTCGGGAGATATAAATGAGGGTTTTGAGGTGCAAAGGTATTAGGAAGCTTCTGGGATGTAGAGGATAGGAGGAGGACCCAAGGGAAAGAGGTTGAGGTTCAAAAGCAGAGGAAGAAATGACAGTGTGGAAAGGACGGCAGTAACATGAAAATAGTAATGCTGTTTTCGAGAGAGGTATTTCTTGGTTGCTGAAGATGTGAAGCTCAGTAAATGAAACACACACACACACAAAAAAAAAAGAATGAAGTGCATTCGTTCTATGAGCCAAGTTCCCTTTACTGAAAAGATAAAATACGAGGTAATTAAAATAGAAAGGTGGAAGATCTATAAATACAGGTAACTGTATACAAAAGAATAGCGGTGAGAGGTGATAAACTAGAAAGAAGTAGAAAACAAGTGACATGTGAAGAATGTGAAACATAGAAAGATAAGTAAGAATTAGACGAGGAATCTTGATAGCTTGGAGCGTAATTTTTTGCATTTTGTAGGCGGGCGTGAGAGAAGATGGCGTACGGAAGACAAAGGATACCCACACTTAAGTTAAAACTTTAGCCGAATCCTGAAAGAGAAGAGAGAGAGAAATGAAAATGACAGAGCCACTGAGCTTTGAGGTGACAGCAGCAGCAGGTGAAAGGGAATCAACTCATCGGACTCATCAGAGACCCATAAAAGAAAAGAATTCACCAGAAAGGTGGAAGGCAGAAGGAAGAAATACGTAAGGATCGTGAGGAGTAAAGTAGCAGTAAAAGCTAGATAGGAACGAGAGAGCCACCTGAGGCCACGCTCGCCTCATCAAGGATAAGCAGACGCACGATCACACCCTCCCCATCATAAACCCCACGAAAAATAGAGACAGAGAAAGAAAGAAATATCCATTTGTAAAGAAATATGATGCCATATCGATCCGCGTCACTAGTAGATTCGTAAGCCTTGCGCGTTCTACAGTGCTTTAGGAATTGAAGGTGTCTGGTAATACGACAATATCCAGCATCTCACCATAACAGTAAACCTTTTCCATCTGATAGGAGGAATACCTTAGAGACTACCTGAAGCCATAAGACCATTAATTAGGGATCGACTCCATCTGGAATCTTTCTGGTGATACTATTTTGGAGCATCAAAAATCCTTCTTTATGGTAAGTCCTCAAAATTTTAACCACAGAATTTTACGTCATGTCTTTGGTGTTGAGAGGAAACTTACAACAGACAAAAATTTGAATAAGTATAAAAGATCTGCAGTCATGAAATCCTTTCACTGAGCTCCAGTTACCCATAGATAAGGGAGAGGTTTCCATTTTCGCTTCAGTAAGTCTCTTCCCACGACCGGAACTCCACCAAATGAAACGGTTATAGCTTCCGAGGCGGCTCCAGGCGGAGTGTCGCTTCCTGGTAATAAAAGCATCACGCGCTATAACGTTCCAAGGGAACAAAATTTTGGTTTCTTTTGAGGAGGGACAGCAT
>JAYMFT010384803.1:0-20227 GCA_038088735.1 Panulirus argus | reverse complement strand
CTTTTTACTCTCACTAAAGTGTGATGATACTTACCCCAACTCTCATTTGCCCTTTTTTACAGATGGCCATAACGCCCGCAGATGGCGCTCCTTGATGAGACACTTACGAGTCGTGTGAAATACCTACTTTCCGCGTGCTTCACCCCCCCCTCCCCCCCAACCGCCGAGGGGCGGCCTCCCCCTCACCCTTCCTTAAATCAAGCCTAAAAGATATGCGGAAAAAAAAAAAAAATGAACCAGATTTCCGAGGCGCTTCGCTCGCCCCACCGACTAAAGAACCATGAAGAGAGGGAATGTTGGGAAGACATCCTGACCCTCTTCCTCTCCCCTCCCCCCTTTTTACACAGACACAGACACACGCACACAAACACATCGTAAGAACGTAGAAAGAAACAATTCTTTTCCCTCGCGGAATCCCGGCAATAAATCGCGTTATTCCCCCCATCTATTTCCGTCCTTTCCGAAGCAGTTGCTGATTTTCCGCGAATTCAAGCCATTCTCCGCCCCCCCCCCCCCTCAACCCCGTTAACAGTAATGCCAACGTCGTCGGAAATTCTCTCGAGTCCTACCGAAACGGAAAGAAAAAAAAAAAAATAAATCAAAACTTGGGTAACATCTCGCACGATTCGTAAAGCATTCCCGAGCAATCACCACCAGGATTATGTGAACTGGGCGATGCTAAAAAAAAAAAGAGAGAGAAAGGCGTACTCTCGAGATAGATATATTGCGAAATTCCGAACCCGAATCCGATCCCGACCCGACCCGACCCGAACCCCCTACGCCACGTTGGCTACCCTGATGAGCCTACCCTCGCGACCGCCCGTCACATAAACAAACCTTTACGCTATCGGTCCCCTCTAGCCATTCTTTTTTTCCTCGGTTATCCTTTGACGAAATTATCACCTGGTCGGCATTTCCACCCGGCGTCAACAGAAATGCCTCTGATAAGCGCTACAACGCAGATCCTATATCACAAAGTTTGTGTGGACTCGGGAGGAGGCGCCGCCGCGCGCGCGGCTAATACACGCAGCCCGAATGGCGTGTGTGTGTGTGTGTGTGTGTGGGGGGGGGAGAAATTCGCGAGGCCTAAGTTACAGCTCCGCCGGGCCGCCCCTCCCAGCGGCGATGAGGGGGCGGTGGGGAGGGGGGGGGGAGAGCAATCACCCGGGAGTTTTTGCGCCGATTTTATAAGGATACCATTTGGCCACATATTTGCGCCCGGAGGAGGAACCTTATCAATCCCTTTCACTAGAGGCAGCTCTCCTTAATACCCGGGGAGAAAGAAATGGCCACTATCCCGGGGTGTGTGTGTGTGTGAGAGGAAGAGGGAGAGAGGGAAAGATAAAAGAGAGGAGAGTTCTGGCGAACCCAAGGCCTCGTTGGCACCAGAAGGGACACGAAATCTTTGCTAATATCGCCGTTTGGCAGCTCCCTTGAAGCCTTGCCAAGAGGGCCTATAAACTACTACCCCCTCCTCCCCCCTAGACACACACACACACACACACACACACGAGAGAGAGAGAGAGAGACGCGCAGAAAACTTGTGCAGAATAAATCCCTATGGCGCATCTCCTCGAAGAGGCCGCCGGGGGTATAAGCCTCACGACCTAACCCAACCAGAGGGGCTATATATTGAGTTCAGGATCCTCCTGCAGCGCTGATCCTTCTCATGTTGTATCTAATAATTCCTCCGTATTTTTACAATCACCGTCTAATCCTCGCGTGTCTAATTCCAACTTTGATGTGTATAATCTCTTAATTCCACCGCATCCTGCACCAATTTTGGGCGGAGTTGTTTATAAAAAAAATACACCAGAGAGAAGGAAGTGTCGGAGAAACTAGGTTTCTTTAATTTGGCACGAAGAATCTTCAGAGGAACTGGAATTCGTCCTTCCCAAATCCATCCAGGAGTCCGGGTCACTCATCATCATAATCATCATCATAATCAATACATCATCTTCACTACTATATCATCTTCGCTGCTCACCATCTTCGCCCCCCCCTAACCGCTAAACAGCGGTCGAAATAAGCGCACGTTACGAGTTCAAATCTGCAATTTAAAAACTACCACGTGGGGAGAGGGAGGGGGGGGGGTTCGAACGCCCCCTTCCCCTCCCACCCCCTGATCTTATCAACGGTCTTGATCCTATGGTTATTTGTACAGCAATATCATTCCCCACGTACGTCTGAACAATCCGCGCGCTGGTAAATTTGATTAAAAGGCCTCCTCCATACAGTTATATTTTCATTCTCAATTTTTTATGGGGGTGGTGTTTTCTCGTGGGGGTCTCGTCTTGTAAAGGGGGATGGTGGAGGGGGGGGTTGGTTGAAGACTTGCTGATGATGGAAAATGGAAAGTTTATGGCTACTGAAGTGGGGTTGTCTTGGGGTCATGTCTGTGGGAGGGAGATCAAAGTGTGTACTGCGTGTGTGTGTGTGTGTGTGCCTGCGCGCGCGCGTGCGTGCGTACTACATCCACTCTCCTCCCCCCTCTCCCCCTCAGACACCAGCAACACACGCGACCCCTTCCTCCCCAAGGCCTGACAGATATACTGCTGCCATCTGACGACCAAGGGGTCATTTCAGAACCTTCCAAATAAACCTCTCTCTCTCTCTCTTTCTCTCTCCGCGTCAACCTCGCGACTCTATATGTCGTCCGCACATTACGCACTCTTACTCCCTCTACCCACCCGACCTATACGCACTACGCACATGTCCTTACGCATTTCGTCACAGCGGCCTCCTCCTCCTCCTCCCTTCGCCTGATCTTAATCTTAGCGTTTACGAGGGGCAGTGAGGGGGGGGGGGAGGGGGACGTGATCGCTTATGTTGGGGCTGGATATCGCTGGACATATTCGTTATGACGGGACTTGAGGGGAGGGTTGGTTGGCAAGGGGGTGTAGGGGGAGGCGGTGGGGTGGTTCCGAACTAAGGGTATAAAATAGGGGAAAGGGGAAAAAGAGAGAGAAGGGTGTCTCGGGAGTGTTTATAAGGGGAGGGGAAGGTGGGGGGTTTGGATATTTAACAATTTTCTCAAGTCATTATTCCACACCCTACCCCGTAATATACATCATAACCTTCATCAATGGGGCTATTGTTGTGGGGGGTAGGGGGTTGAGGAGGGGCGGTGGTTCGTGTTGGAAGTTTGAGTTACGACAGCGCATGTCGGGAGTTACGAGCAAGGCTTTTGAAGTTATTACGTCACTGACGAGGAATGTGGGTCGGGCTATGGGGTCCTGCAAGGTAAGTAGATCTGGCGTGAAGTAACACACACACAATTTAAGCGGTAAGTAGACCTGAAGTGGAGCATACACCCTAAGTAGGTAGGCAGACTTGACCTGTGGTGTACGTAAAGATTTATTTGACCACTCGACACTCCCTAACACCCTCCCTCCCTCTCTCCCTCCCGAGTGACGGTGGGCCTCCTTCTAACCTCTCCTCCCAAAAGGGAGACATTAGCAAATTATCAGGTGGTCTTCCCCGAGTGCCAGGGGGCCTCTCTCTGGCCTCGTGTTCAATCACTCGCGTGCTTCGAGAGCGTGTTTACCCCCCAAACACTTGAAAAAAAAAAAAAAAGCATGACGTATGACTCTAAACATCCCTGTATCTACGAACTTTCAAATTACGGAAAATATATATTTCTTCCTTCTCCCCATATACCATACACGCTAACCCTCATAAATCTAGATATCATGAAATATTAAAAAATCCCACGGCTAAAATGTCAAAATATATTACTGCCTTCGACTTTACAGTGTGACAGAGGAGAGGGGCTGTGGGGGACCTACCACACACACACACACACACACAGAGCCAGGCCTGGAGTGAGCGCCACTATTACAGGGGATTTGGGAATTCCTGGAACCAGGGTATAGAAAAACCAATAACGCGACCCCCATATGGCAACACCGAGGGGCCCGTATGATCGCAGTTTTGCTTGTTTTTAGTACGAGTTTCCGCGTTGTGTGATCGCCGAATAAAGACCTCCCTCTCTGGTTCCGACTGGTATCATTACTACGGGCTCTCTTGTCCACAGGATGGACGACGAGAACGGCACGATCATGCCTGGAAAAAAAAAAAGGGGGGGGGAGGGGAGAGGGGGGGGGGGAAATACCCTCCGAACGGCAGGCAACGTTCCAGAACTACGTACTCTTCGCTTCCAGTCCTCGAGCTTCCAGGAACCACTCGCGATTTGCGTGGCTTCCGCCGCAGAGCCACCGCGTGACACTAACCACACCACTAACGCTCTACCACAAACAAAATGGCCAACCACAACACTAAAACGCTCTACCACAAACAAAGGACTCAAACGTCTACCCAGCTTTTTCTAAACTCCTCGTGTCCCTTACTAAACAATAAAACAAAATGATTCATCGATTATTTTTCATTTCCAATCGGTTAAGCATGACCATCCCGCTTGGGGGGTAATATATTGCTTCATTTACTCTTAAGAGGCCGGGTAGTTAAGAGGTTGGAGAACCGCCAGTTACGCAGTCAAGTCGTAATGATGAACGACACGTCTCTCGTTTGTGATAGAATCCGATACGTTACTGCCTCAGTAGTGGGTTAATCGATCGTCTACACAAGGAAATCGCGTCGCTATTCAAAAAGCTTTAATCCTACCAGAATAACGCCAGTCGTATGTCACTCAACGACCATCGTGAGGTCTCTCTCAACACTCCTACTCGAAGTAATTCATGAGTTATTAGGTAAGCTCTAATTAAGACGCATATATACACACAAGGGCCCAGACCACACCAACCCTTGCCTAAAGGCTTGATCCCAGGCAAGTCTCCTTCCTTCCTCCCTCCCTCCCTCCCGCGTGGTATAATGCCTCCCTGGGAAAACCATCATAAACAAACATCCTCCCAATTTGGAGAAGCAGTAATGACTCAAACAGGAAAGTCTGCCATTAAATGATACAGACATACACACAAACTGGTTATAGAAAACGGACCTAGATTAATCAGGTAGAGGAGGATGCGGGAGCAGGGGGGTTGGCCCACTCTCGCGAGATTAGCTCCCGTTTTTTATATCGAACCGGTAGTTTAATTGCGAGTTTAATTGGACAGAAGGCAGGTGAATTGGCATCAAGTAACAGCACTTAATTAGATATCGAGTAGGAGGACCCGTGTGATCTACAGAGGGGAAGGGGGAGCGATACGCTAATAATACCGTAGGCCTAATATCTCTCAATCCGCCCATAAATTGGCGTCCTCGCCAAATTTTACGATAGGTACTCGCGCAAAATTGTTTCCCGATGGCTGAGGGGGTGACGGGGGGGGGGTGACAACAACCTTCCTAAACTCAATCATATCTGCCGTCGGCTTAAAAAATACGCGCGCGAATAATTAGGTCCTCTCATGTGACAGTCCACGCCAAAGCATCGCTGCATTAATTAACATCGCAAGGTTCGAGTGATCAACACTTGAATTCGCTGCACAATTCTTTTTTTTTTTTTTCATAGGATGTGATCATTGTTTTCTGTAGGATCTGAAGTTCAAAACTGAGACAAAGAATTACGTGAAATTTGAACAACAAGAGATCTGAACCTGAAAAAGGTGAACCACTGGAAACTCGAAAACCCTCCCTCCCTCGGCTCCCTTCATTTACAGTTACCTGGGGAGATTAACCTTTAGTAGCCTGGGTGATAAGGACGGTTACTGCTCATCTCGCCCACAAACGAACCAATGCGTTCAATCTAAGACAAAGAAATCAAAGGGGTAAACCGTTGGCTACATGCAACCCCCTTTACCCACTCTCTTTCCCCACTAATCCTCTCCTTTCCGTCCAACCCTCCCTTTAATTACCCCCCTAATTACTACCCCCCACCCACTAACCCTGACGTCATCGCTGCTTCGAGTTGCAGGAAGGAGCCGTAACGACCACCGACGGTGCAATTGCCACAGTTTCCGATCGCAGTTCAAGACCTTTGCAAATTACAAAGTGATGTCGACCACACGGATGGGTCAAGTGCCGAGCCGCTGCGGCGTACGGGGGAAGGATGGGGAAATGGGAGAAGGAGGGAAGGAAGGAGGGAGTGAAGCAACGGAGTAAAGAGATGGAGGGAAGAGACAGGAGACATTAAAAGTCATGGATGAGGGAAAAGAAGGAAGAGGAGACGAAGGAATTCTTTCTTCTTTTTCTTTTCTGAGGCGCGCTGTGTTTCCGGTCCCCCGTTCCTAGCCCCGGCGGCAGACAATTAAAACTAACTGCAGATAACTCTCGGGGCCGCTCATAAACCGCCTTGTGCCCGGCCGGCATCACTGTCAACTCCTCCACATTCATCACGCATCATAAAGATTTACGAATCTAGGTTACTACCGAACGACTTGGGAGGGGAGCTGTAAGGAGGGCATTCGAGGTCCTACGGGGGGGAAGGATCGGGCCTCGTGGGCCTTGTGTGGGGTGTCCGGGGGTCTTGAAGGATGCCTGGGGCTCTTGGAAGAAATATCAGAAGGTCTGGGAGGATGCAGAAGTCCTTTGCTGGAATGTTTAAGGTGTGTGTAAGAAAAGGTTCCTTTTGCGAGAATCCTTAGGGTCTGGAAGGATAAGAGAAAAGCCTTGAGAAGGGATGCTCGTGGTCCTGAAGGATGCAGGTGTCGTGAAGTCCTAGGCTCTGGTAGGATGCTGGGTGGAGAAATATCATCAGTGTGTTGAGTGGAGAAGTCTGGGCGTCTTGCGAAAAGACCCGTGTGTGTGTGTGTGTTTTGCTTTTCTTCCCTACGCGACACACAATAGGTATAAATCTACGCCTCAGCTGCTCTGGGCCGTCCAGCCAGTTTCCCCAACTCCCTCCCATATTTCCCCGTTTTTTCCCTCCCATTCACCTTCTCCCCTGACGTCTATTGCACATCGCTTTCGATTGCACTCCCGCTTAGCCCTGTTTATAGTCGCTCCGCTTCCCCACCCCGCTTATTTCCGTTTTTCTTTTTTTTTCTCTTCTTCCCCTGTTGCCTCGGTGTCGTGTGCTGCTCCTAAAGTACTCTCCTGCTGTCTTCCTGTATTCCCCCTGCGCTAAACGCCGCTCCTCCCTCTCCTACCGTTGCATCACTTGATTTATCGCTGCACTTTCTTTTGAAAAACAGTGACTCGGTTTACATTCCCCCCCTCCCTCTCCGTGTAGATAGCCCCAACTTCCCCCCCAAAACCCACCCCCAAGTTGTCTAACTCCCTCACACCCCCCCCCCCCTTGGCACGGGCCAACTAACTACGGCACTTGTCCCCTCCCCTTCCCTCCCCTCCCTCCTCCTTCTCCCACCAGCACCAGGAACAGAAGGCTCTGGTATCAAAATGGAACATTAACATCAGACAACCAGAGGGGACTCGGCGAAGGTCCCTCCCTGTAAATTGGATTGTTGGCCTCATTGGCTGGCTGGCTTGGCAACGTGAGGAGCCAACCCCCCACCCCATCTCCAAGGGGTGTGAGTGGCACACACTCTCTCCCTCCCTCCCTCCCTCTCTCCCAACCCAGCCATCCGTAGCTCTCCATAAAATACCACCACCTTGACTGACGTGTGGTGACACCAGCCACGTCCACCCACACACACACACACACTGAAGAATACGAACCCCAAAATATAATCACCACTTGTGACCATTCCATGTTCCAGGAAGTACGTATGTACAAGACTCATTCTCTCCTAACCATCACTGTCAAAACGATTTAATTCGGTTGTGGTACTGAGTCAAGGGTTTAAACGAGTGTCCCCTGAAATTCGCAACAGGGTGTGAACACGTCGTCTTAATAGTTTAAAATACAAATTTGACTCTTTTCGAGCGACTCATCCAGCGACCTCATCCGTCCCCCCTTTGGCTACGAAGAGTTTAGACCCTTCACCACCTTCCCCTGCCCCATCACCTTCCCTGCCTACCCCCTTCCTCATCCGCTCGCTGCCTGCCCCATCGCCCCTTCCCTCCATAGTCTCTAAAACGTCCTCCCCTTCATTGCAAGTGCTGCTCCGTGTCATAAATCACAGGCTCACGAGTCCCGCTCTCCAATCCTCTCCCTTGACGCCACTCCTCCTACCCCTCACCCCCCCTCCCCCTTCTCCCAAACCCGACCCCTAACCCCCTCCCCCCCTTCCACACCCTCCCTACCCATTTGTATTTTTTAGGAGGGCCTCTCGTCAGGGATGTCAACTGTTACCCAAGAGGAATCTGAATCTCCTCCTCCTCCTCCACTAATAGAAAATCCCTAACCTCCAGGATTCTCCCTGGTATCCTAGTCCTCCTTCACCCTCGAACCCTCCCCTACCCCCAACCCTTGGAATCCCTTGACCACGTAAAGAAATCCATCAGGGCGACACGCGCGCCCCGTAAATATCCTCCCCTCACTCTTAAGACACCCCAACCTCCCCCATTTCTTCTCCCTCCCTCCCCCCTCCCCACTTTTTTTTTTACGCCCCGTGTTTTTATACCAGAGTAAATACCCCAACAACTGTAAACCTCATTTACTTCACACGCACCAATTTAGTTAGCTCCGGGCTTTTAAAACCACCTGTTCTCTTCCTTTTCCCTTTTCGTCTCACGGCTCCACCAACAACAACAACGACTGCTACTACTACTACCCCGGTGACGGTGTGTGAAGGACGGACGGTGTGGGTCCCTAAGAGACATAATGAGATACAGTGTAGGCACTGTGACGTTACCCGATACAGCGTAGTACACTGAGGTCACCCATCAGCGTGTTGCTTACTCGGACGTCTCGGTCTGTTTAGTTTAACTTACGCGCGAGCACCCGTCCGCCAGGGGCGTGTGACGGGCGCGACCACAACACTCGACTCCCTCCTTACTTCTCTCTCTTACCTCGAAAAATTAACCCACAAAATAGACCCGCCTACGCAGCTACGCTGAAGTGATCCAAGAAATCCTGACACCCAACCACTCACCCAGTTGGGGGGTCCTACGCTAGGACCTCCTCCCACCACACACACACACAGAACTCGAGACCCCGAAAAATTGCAAAAAATCAAGAGGTGATCATTACCATTCAGCTCCTTGATCGATGGCACTTAAGAAAGAGATTTTATAGATGAGGACCGTTCTTTACAACCTGGCCTAACTGGGGGCTGGATGCCACTTTTCCCTCTCCGCCCCTCTCCCGAGACCCTGTTTAATGACGACGACATCACCACATCATCCCAACCCCATTCCTCCCTCAGTTCTTCCCCTCTACGTCCCTTTTCCTCTCTCCTTCTCTTCTCCCTTTTCCTGACAGTCCTGAAGCTTTGTTTTCCTATGCCCGAAAAAAATAAATAATTTCCGCCTTTCACCAAACGTTTGTTTTGTTTCCAATTCCTGTACTCCTGTCTACCTTTCCTCTAAGAATCTTCCTTCCTACCTACCCTCCTCCTTCTTCCTAATCCCCACCTCGCGCGAGTCATCCCATTCTCTCTAGCTCCCTCCCTCCCTCCCTCTTCCGTTACTATCGCGCGACCGTGCCAATCGCCGCCCTAATAGCTGGGCGTGGCGAAATTTTTGGCCCTATCGTAGGAGCTGGAGTTGCCACCCACGGAGGTGGGGGCGGAGGGTTCACAGGATGTGGGGCGAAGGTTTCTGCTGGAGGCCAGAGGGATGCCTCAGGTCACAGGCTAGGGTGAGGGAAGGGACAAGCTTGTGTCGCCAATGTTTGAGGGGCTCGAAGTGGAGATATAACAGACTGGAAGCCAGGGGTAGGAGAAAATAGAAGCTGACACTCCTACTTAGGCTTTGGGATGAACAGAGTTCGAGGCATGGACGACAGAAGAAGAAGAAGAAGGTGGATGAGGCCAGGGAGGAGGACTGGTGGAAAAAGAGACTGAGGCATAGAGGGTGGTGGAGGAACGGACGGGGCGGTGGCTGGCCGGAGACGGCACAGGCCAAGGAGACAATGGAGGTACATGACGCAGGAGGAGGAGGGTAGGAAGGAAAAAAAAAAATGGGTGTCGAGATGAGCCAAGAAGATTCTGGGACGCTGAAACAAGACGAGTCCAAACAGTTTCCACCACACGAGAGTTGGGTTAATTTCTCCTAATACTGTTTATGGTTGGGGGACATGACTAGATCTTTTTCACACACTCGTAAACCTGTACATTAAAACGGGAGGTAAATTCATAAAAAAAAATTTCA
This sequence comes from Panulirus argus, assembly GCA_038088735.1. NCBI lineage: Eukaryota > Metazoa > Arthropoda > Malacostraca > Decapoda > Palinuridae > Panulirus > Panulirus argus. The sequence goes on along the minus strand of JAYMFT010384803.1, from coordinate 10,117 downwards.
TCCGGTTAAGCCGTAAACCCAGCTAGAGCCCCCTGATTATCGCCCTCACCGCGTCGTAAAACAGGTCCCTACATCTCTCTCTCTCTCGCTCCCTCTCTCTCCCACTGCGATGTGGGTGAGCAGCGGGCCGTGTTCCTTCGACATTGCGTATGACAGTACAGACTGGATATCGGTTCTCCATTTTCGTCGGCTGGTTCGATCCAGCGTAATTCCCTCTTGCAGATTTTCTTTCGCGTCAATCTTTCTTTTCTTTATTAATCAGCTTGATTTTCTTTCGTATACGAGGTATATTAACCACAGCTATGTCGACTTTACCTACTGGCTTTGTACAGGGAGAAAAAATATATATTTATTCTTCGACAGGCAAAAAAAAAAAATAAATAAATAAATCCGGAAAAAATATCCTAAAAAGCCGACGAAAAATTTAGCGGGTGTAGATAAAGCGGTTGAAAATGCAGTGCTAATCATGGGTGTGTGTGTAAACTGCCCGCAACGCAGATGAAAGGAATTGAACAGCGACCGGGCTGGACACGCATCACGCGAGGACATTTAACTCCTAAAACGGAACCAACATGGCGTCAATATCTCGATAGTGCAGGAGACGTACCACTAATCACTGGCTCGCCAGCGTTTGAATCTTCATATTCCCCTCCTTTTGCCAACCTGGAAACCGAATTCCCTTACAAAAAAAAAAAAACTATAATCCCTTTCTAACAACCCCTTCCCCCTTCCTCCTCCTCACCCCTTTTGCACGCAGCCCACACTTCGGCCAACCCCCTTCTTCCCCCCCCCCTCTACCGAACTTCCGGGTGCTGAGTCCTAAAAGCGGTCCTGGAGCGCGTGTGTTTTTAAAACCAACGCGATAACAAAATCTAATTCCTTTGACGCGCGGGGCACCTCGCCCGGAGCGCTTTTGTCTCCACGTCATCGCGCAGCTTAAAATCCGACCGATACGGACGAGTCCGACAGATTACGGGCCTTGCGTCGGGCTGCTTTCGTATCGCAGTTCGTTCCTCCCCCCCACCCCCTACAACAACTGCTTAATTCATCGTTAATTAACAAAACGGGGAGGAGGAGGATGGAGGGCGAGGGGAGGTTCGTATTCGTAAAGAGGGATGGTGCGTAATGGTCAAGTCGACAGACTGACAGGTCGGGCGGGTCGTAGATTCGTGAGAGAGAAGCGTCACGAAAGGAAATGGACAGACAGACTGACAGACGGACGTACACACTGTGTTTCGACTGGTGTCAGAGAGAGATCTAGAATTAATTAAAAGTATAATCAAATCTCGATATTTTTTTTGTGTGTGTTATGGTGAGGGGAATTAAATATATATATATGTGGCTGTATAATAATTATTCATTACCAAAACGGACAGACAAAAATAAGAACTCAAATCATCCAATTTTTTCCCCTCGGGGAACTTAAGATAAATCGAAAATCGACCACAGCGAAGAGATTTAATAGAGAGACGACCACATTACTTTGATCCCAAGTTAACCACGACGGCAGCTAATATTCCTCGCACAAATATGAAGTTCTTAAATCGCTAGCGATGCTCTCCATCAATTCTGCACTCATTTGCATAGCCATTTGCATATTAATACGCCGTCACCGAGGAAAGACCACACAAACCCCCCCCCACCCTTCCCCCTGCCCCTTGTCTACTTCAATCTCGCCTGCGGGAGCACGCTAATGACTCCCTTTTTACGAAGGGCCACTTCGCCTGCGCCTTCGTCAGCCTAGTACATCAACGCTACCGTACATTCGAACATCCGTCTCAGAGAAAAAGAGAGAAAAAAAAATCTTAAAAATATCACCGCGAACCCAGCCAAATCAAACCGAATCACAAAGAGCAATTCGCGGGGCAGTACGGTTGACTTAGAGTGGTTTTCCCATCCGGGGAATGTATAATTACCAACTCCATTACTTGCAGTCGTACGGCATAATGAGGTGGTTCGAGTGCGTTCCCGATGGGAAAAGGAGGAGGAGGAGGAGGAGGAAAGCGAAAGAAAAGGAAAAAATATGTTTTCAACAGCGCGCTGGCAAACAAGCGGTTCTGACTCGGGGACGATACGTGTCTGGGCGGTAGTATTAGTGTCGGGAGCAGCGCGGCAGTGTAGACGCCCCAGTCGCCGTAACAGTGGGATAGATGTGACGGGGGATGGATGATCCGTGTTCAGCCTCCCGAAGAGGCAAAAGAGTTGCAAGTAATTACAAGGCTCACGCGGAATCTCTCTCTCTCTCTCTCTCTCTCTCTCTCTCTCTCCCTCTCTCTCTCTCTCTCTCTCTAGCGTTGCAGGTCGACCAAGGTGGAATTCCGAGTATGACGAACTCTTCAACGATCACAGTTAAAGTTATTTTTCAGAGCCAATTTTTGGGCCGTTTGGATCCAATTTCACCATCTTGAAATAGTTCAAGAGTTAGTTGAAAGGGAAACCCCTTTCTCTCATTCCAGCGTTTGTGTCCTTAATCCTCCCCCAGAGTTTGAGGAACCTTTTTTTTTTTTTTTTGAGAGGGGCAATTCTCTCCAGATATCGTTCTGCTGTAGCAACCCCGTTAAGTGATATTGTTCGAATTCATTAGTAAATATATTTTTGTATAAAAAGGAGCACCATCTGTATAACGAAAAGCCTCTCATATGAAATATATAGATCATTTCCCACGAAAAATCAGGAAAACTAAACAGGAGTAAGCTTAAAAAAATTTCCAATAGTATCCCTTACTAAAAAAGAAAACGGAATGCGTGTCGTTTTCTCCTTACTACGCATTTTTTAAAACTATTCCTCCCCCCTTAAAAAAAAAATGCGACGGCCCAACCCGAACATTCTTTTGTTTCTCAATTTAAATGTTATTCACAGGAGGGCGAAAAAAAAAGAAGTTTACCTTCACATAAAAATCATAACTCGGGCTTCTAGTGCCTTCGTACAGAGGAGAGGTGGGAGGGGGGGGGAAGGGAAAGGGCCTTGTCGATAATGGCCCCCGAATAAAAAGCCCTCCGGACCATTTGTTTAAAGCGGCAGAGACATTATTAATGCCTCTAAACGCGAGTGTGTAGGCAAAGCAGTTTAAACCCACAAACTAAACCAAGGTGTGGGGAAGGGGGAATGAGGGGGAGGGGAATAAATACCCCTTAAATAAAGTAACCTACGCTGCTCTTCAGTGACCCCCAAAAAATACATTGTCGTGTGCATTATTTCATTTGACGAACAAACAGACAAAAAAATCAATATGAAATATTGATGAAGCGGTGAAGAAGTGAATTAGACTATAATGAATGGAACAGTATATATGCTCTCGAGTGAATGAATGAAAAAGAATAATATAAGTTGTTTAACAGTAAATATAACTCTCTTCAATATTGTTGTATAGGATATTGAGCCATACTCTTAATATATAGGTCATAAATTCCCTTTTATTGACAATATAAAATATTTTATGTACTAAATATTGAAAATAATCACCGAGACATGACACACACACACAATACATGACACTGGTACCAAAGAGGTTTTCCACCTTTAGTATGACAAGCTTGGCTGTAGGAATGGCCTTACAGAACTCCCTCTATCATACACATCAAATTCAGGTACTTTACCTTATAGAGAAATAACCTGCATGTTTATAAAATACATTATAACATAAAAGGGGAAAAAAAAGATACTTGTATGCATTTCTGATTTATACCCAAAAAACAAATTAGCATCTATACATCACTGCACTTGGAGGGGGGTTCCCCCCAATAGTTCATATGCAAATCAGTACTTCAAAACTGCTCTTTTTATGCATATATTGTATGTATATTATTACTTTTTTTTTTTGGGCCACTTGCGTCCAAAATATTCACACCAGGAACTATGCAGGCCGTCTCTAGTGTGTTAGCTCTGGGTACAATATACAAATGGTCTAAGTAAAACAGCTTTTCTAAAGCTTCAGAAAATGGCAAAATTACAGTGACGAAACATTGTGACAGCCATCAATGTGTGAAATTCATTTGTATATATAAAAGCAAAAAAACCATAGGTTATAGTCTATTGCCTTCTTCTACCTTTCAAGAACTGCTGTGCACTGACCTGACCCACTCCTGAGGTATCTATAGATCTATACTTATATACAAGTATATAGATATATGTACATGTATTCAAAATCTTCTGTGAACTTTCCACTTCTTCGATAAAAAAAGGTTAAAATTGCTTCTAGCCACACTTCTGAAAAACCGAAAGTTTTTTTTTAATTTTCACTATATCACTTTAGATAATAGTTTAATGCTTCACATGTAGTAGTAACTCGAAACAAAACTTAACTACTCGGGGAAGAACTGCGTCTCAAAACTGGATGGACGAGCCATATATATATTTTTTTTATAAAAAAATAATTCCCCCAAGTCTATATATATATACTGTGTCTATGTCCTCTCTCTCTTTATATATATTTTTTTCTCCACCACCCTCCTGGGTTGAAACAAGCGCCGGGGGTTGGTACATATAAAGACCGAGACTGAATCGGGTTCACTACTTTGATCTGAAGCCTCATGTGCGGTTTATCCGAAGCCCCACTGATGTCTGTGCAGCCTATCAACACTTCTGACTCCCTTCGCCTAACGCTAAGTTGACGAAGTTCTAAAGCTCTGTAAAGCTCTAAGGGAAAAGCTCAAATAATCTGTACAGCTCTAAGCTCCAAAGCTCTTGATTCAAAAAATTCTGGACAACAGTTTTGGGGGTACTCGCAAAGTTCACAAAGACAGATCATCATCTTTCTTCGTAGATGGGCAATCTCCAACGCGCTTCACAAGCAAACTCCCATTTTTTACATAAAACTTGATCATCTTCTTGCATCTGTGGTTGCTCACAACACCTATAGCAGAATTAACTCTTCTTCTCGTCGAGAGAGAAAAAAATAATAATAATAATAATCATGGAAAATGAACCGCAAGAAATCAAACAACAAAATTAATTCTAATTCAGAAATTACACAATACACTTCTTTTTTGATTACCCAAAGCATGACAAAAAAAGGTACCACAATACCACGATACCGTCTTGCTCTTAATGTATGAACCATTAAAATAAAAAATAGGTAGTGATAAAATAAAACAACACTTTTAAGATAAGAAGGTCTGCCCCTACCTTGATGTGGTAGGAGTTGATCTTGTGGCGAGGAAGGGCGTTGAAGCTGCTGAAGTCCGGACGCCTCGCGAAGAGACCGCCCCCCGAGCCATGTCTGCAGAAGGAGAAAGGAACGTTGAGTTACGTAAAACCTCGAGAGGATCGTATGTGTCTGGGAGGAAGTAGCGTTAACATATTTACAGTCATGGGAGTCGAGGGGGGATAAAGTCAGACCCCCATAAAAATTCAAAACTGGTGACTTACCATAAGCTTCGAAAGGAAGAAGGAAGGAAGGAAGGAGGAGTATGCTCGAAATACATTTATTCCAGTCCCACACTGTGCCTAAGACACGATAGGATCCAGTATCCTTAGCATGGGAGCAAGCTCCATCCATGGTAGATGGTGGAAGGGGGTGGTGTGTGTGTGTGTGTGTGTGTGTGTGTCTTAAGGGGGACCTGGGAAGGATGGAAGGGAAGGGGGGTGGGGGTGGGATGTGTGTAGCTGTTCCCATGACAACGAGGAACTCTGTCCTGGTCGATGGGACAAGTGGCACTCCACGAGGGCCGAGTGGCACTTAAAGAGTAAGATCTCGCCCTCTGAGGAGGAGGAGGAGGAGGTCTGGGTCCATAATCCAAGTGAAAGGACCGAATATTGCCAGAGCCACTTGCCAGGAGGTGAATACCGAGCGGTATCTACAGTGTTTGCGTGGTGGTGGTGGTGGTTCACAACTCGGTCAGGAGCATTAGCATTCACAGCGCCTCGCCTGCAATCCCATCCACTCCTGCCGCCTTGCCACACTCCGTCTTACGTACGAGATTCACAACCTCCAACTCTTTTCACCTCCAACCTTTCCCCAGGACTCTCTTGACACTCAAAATGCCACCTTGTCCAAAACACTTCCACTCCAAGGACACACACACATATTCACTTGCCCACAATTGGACAATTCACTTTGTTGAGACAGTCAAAAGCAATACTTTCATTTCACATATTTCAGATACAAACACACCTCAAAAATCCACATAAAATGTACAATCTTCCACTGAAGGAATATCCTTCTATTTTAGGGGGAACTTTCCATTTAAGGTGTCATACACACACATTTAAAGGATACAAATCCACATACAAAGAAGATCCCGGACCTCAAAGAAACTCTGTTGTTTTTGTACTAATACACACCGTTACTTCAAAAGCTCACACACTTACACAAGTAGTATAATAATAATAATAATATTAATAATAATAATAATAATCACCTTCTAAGAGACACAAAGATCAATTTCCCTCACACCAACCGACTAAAAGCTAAATCCGTACATTAAATTCAGAAAATGCTTTGTTTACCATCATTCCACAACGAGAGTTTAATACATACACGAACAAGGATCGGAGAATCTCGACAAGAATTCACGAAAAAAAAAAACACGCATTACGAATAATCTTTCCGGGCTACGAAAAAAAATAAACAAATAAATATACTTGTCTCTTAGACATAGTGTAGGTACAGTAATTCCCTCGGTGGAAGATTAGAAGCGCGTCGTGCCCGCCAGCCGAAATTGGATATCGGAAAACAGACCGATACACAGTGATTGGAAAGGCATTAGGCTTGGAAAGGATTGTTGGGCTTTGGGGTATGGTAGATGCTGAAGGATTCATTCCCTCCCGCCCTCCCTCCCTCGCTCGCTCTCCCTCTTACTTGATGAGGTGTGGAGGAGGAGGAAGGGTGGTATGGTCAGGTCATGGTGGTGGGTCAAAGAAAAAAAAAGTGGGGGGGAGAGGTGGTGAGAAGAGATGCTGGGAGAGAGAGAGAGAGAGGGGGGGGGGGGGGGAAGCAGTGCAGGGGGGTGGTGGCGATGCATTTGTCCTGTGGCTGAACGAGGTAGACGGCAGTAGAAAGGACGGGACATGTGAAGGAAGGACTGGCTGGATTTGTTGTAGTCTACTTTGAAAAAGGTGGTTCTGGTGTATACGTCTGTCTGTCTAGAACGGAACTAAGACGACTTCAACGAAGTCATCAAAGCTACTTTGAGGGAGGACATAGAGCTGCTCCCTGAAATCTTACACAGGTGACAGATGTGGATCCATCTATGTGTGGGGGGGGGGGGACAGATGCACGCGTCTACAGGAGACTAAATTTTCATTTACGGTTCTGTTAAGACTCGTGACAGTAGTAGATCCCATGTAGACCGATCTACGATAGACGGGGGTGTACGTATCAAGTCTACGATAAGACCGGGCTGGCGCAGGGGTGTAGACAGGCTCATCAGCGAGTGTGAGTCAGGGTTCGGTATACATGTGTCCAGAACACCTGTCTGGATTACACCCCCATGGCCTTGTGAGCTGGCCAGACCAGGGGGATTCTCACCCGTACCACCAAGGGGCAATAGAGGAGGAAATAGCCATGAGGAGTCTACCCGACACCTGTGCAGGTGCTCTCCGCCAAGCACACCTGTTCTCAGAACCACACACACCTGTAGCGTTATTTTTAAATGTGTATCTGTGGCTTATCATCCGTCCGCCTGAAAGTTCAGCTGGTTTTTCCTTACAGCAGACATATAATGTGATGTCGGAGATCATTAAGTGCAAGTGTGTATAAATAAATAAATAAGCAACTGTTTTTGGGTTTAGGCAGCCCTTTGGCCGGGAATAAACAGACGAGGTATTACTGATATTAAATACAAGTAAACCGATCATGCGAGAACTTAAGATTAGGGAGAGAGCTTTGAATAAACATATTGGTGAGGTACATCTAGATAGACGTACTGTGTGTGTGTGTGTGTGTGTGTGTGTGTGAATATCTTTCTCCCTTTATACTGTACCGATGTGTAAATGACTCATTTATAACAACATGGACTCAGACGTTGCACACACACACACACTACAAGCACATAGGCACCAAAATGCTTGCGCCTCTGCCAATGTTAAGGCGCCATTTCTTTGCCCCACCTCGCTAGAACACGAAAGGGAACACGTACGCTCAACAAGCACCCCTAACACGGGTGGAACTACAATTAAGCACCCCTAGTTACACCCAACACTAGTACAACTCCACTCGCAAGCACCCCGGGCTACACACATTAGTACATTTACACTCGCAAGCACCTCTGTAAAAAAAAAAAAATATTCCTATTCCACGCCTTCCAATTTTTGCCATATGTACTGCCTTGTACAGCAACAGTAGACAATAAATAGTAATAATAATAATAATAAATAATAATAATAAAATAATAATAATAATAATAATAATAATAAAAATAATAATGTCATAACATCAATGGAAAATATATCAAACTTCCGAAAATCCGTAAAGATTAAATATACCAAAAGGTCAAAATAATGTTACCTACGAGATCACGCTCAAGTTAATAATTCGTTAGTTTTTCAGAAGTCGTTGGCTGGAAAAGGTCAGGAGGTCATCCTGCGATTTCTAAACTTCCATTCCTCCTTCTCCAATTCTTCCTATCCTAAGGCCCCATCCATGCCCTATCCCTTCATCACTCCCATCTCTCGACCAAACTACACATTACCACGAGCAGCCTAATTTCCAATATACATTGTAAATATTTCTAACTGTGCCGAGAATGTCTCCAACGTACACAGACAGACATTGGGCACCATCTTTAGTGTCTGTGAGGAGAGAGACATCTAGCGGTATTTCTCTCTCTAGATTTTTCTTTCCGTCTCGTTCCGTGTATATCACTCTATCGACGTCGATAATTTGGGGGCATTGTCCCCAATTGTTCCCATTCTTCAGAGGCGTGTGTGTGTGTGTGTCTGTGTGTCTGTGTGTGTGTGTGTGTGAAGATAACATAACAATGCATTCCCCATTTTTCGTCTTTTTTTAATATTTGATATCTCCCAACACTGTGTGCCTCTGTCTCTTATCTATGTCGCTCTCTTTCTCTTCGGGTCCATCTGTGTCTCAGTCTGTTCCACTCTCTCTCTCTCTCTCTCAAGATCTGAACTACAGAAGGGCGAAGAAAAGAAGATACGGACAAAATATAATACTTTCAGAGAGAGAGAGAGAGAGGTAAAATGGGTGACGTGTTCCTCCTCTCTCGCCCCAGCCAAGCAATAGCGTTGCAGACACCGCGTCTCCCTCCCTCGCCACCATGCAACAACACGCCCGGGCCAGCCCAGACTGCCATGCACTATTGCATGACTAACCCAACAGGCAGACAGGGAACTCCTCCCTTCCCTCACTGTCGCCAAAAGATTTATAGAAAATCAAAGGCATAAATTCTCTACCCTGGAGGGGGAGACAACACCCTCACTAATGGCTTCTGACAAGCTGAAAAATAAATCACTTACTCCCTAATAGTCTACCATACTTCTCAAAGTATAACCTAGACTTAAAGTATAACCTTCTATACTTGGCAAAGTATAAACTTTATACTCGACGAAATATACCACATTCACTCTTAAATATAGCCATATATACTAGCCAAAGTAAAACCTCTTTGCCTTCTCAAATTACCTTATATAATTCTCAACATGTTTAACTTTAATTCATCTATATGGATAAGATTCTATATGAAAACTGTGTATTTCAGTCCATTAATTCGTTCGTGAGTGCAGTAAACCAGTCCACAAACCCTGTACTGGTCTGACTGACTGTCGTTATTAGCGCTTCCAAAAACAACGTAAACGTGTTTTCCGACCATTTACAACTGGTCGACCTCATCCTCCACTACCACGGGAGAGACGACGACCTGCAACAACCTCTCTAACTACAGCATTCCATGCCAGACGACCCAATGCAACGGTGGTGTTGCCCAAGTTAGCAAAGTAATTCCCTCTCATTAAACCCCGCTCAAAAAAGCTCCGACAAATACACCACGAGTACCGAAGGCCGAACGCCCCACTCGCCTGGACGGGAAACAGGACCTTGTGTGTATGAATTGAATTGAATTGAATTGAATTGAATTGAATTGAATTGAATTGAATTGAATTGAATTGAATTGAATTGAATTTATTTAGTAGCTCAGACTTTATAAAAAGTATGGAGCACAGC